>KZ808040.1:284370-312100 GCA_000696205.2 Oncopeltus fasciatus
CCAAGTCATTCCTGAGGCTCCTGACTTCACTCTGGAGACGATTATTGATAGCTTCAAGGGATTTTTCTTGGTTTCTTAGTGCTTCAACTTCTTTTTCCTAAAATAACAGACCAAAACAATAAAATGCTTAAATAATAAGGTATACAAAAAAATGAATGTTTTTCAACCAAATATTTGTATTATTATATTTTTCATATAAAATACAATTAATACTCAAAGTATAGTCAATTGTTATTTTCCATCATTAGCAATATTTATAAATATTTTTATATTTTTCAAAATATTATGCATTCCAACAGGAGATTGCTCCCCTAAAGAAAAAAAAAAAGAAAAAAGGCATAAGCTATGAAGTATTCTGGATTGGGACTGGTAAGAACCTCCAGGCATCAATAGTATTTACATAATAACGTTTTTTGTTAATTTTTGTTTACTTCAAGCTACACTTTCCACTCTATCACTTTTAAAATTAACCTTAAGTAGACATCAGTTAACTCTCGACTAATAACATATTTTTTATTCTATCCACCAGTTTATACAATTCCCAGCCCCAAGTTATGATTATTTAAATTGAATACAAATTTATGTTAAGTCAAGTGTAATGTTAATTATGATAAAACAAGGGAGAAAAAGAGTGAGAATAATTATTTGTTTCAATTGTTTAAAAATTAGTAAAGCAGTGTGCCACTATAAGCTCCTCAACAGACTTTTACCTATTTTTAATGTTAAATTGATGTAGCATTCAGCATTAAAATGTTATGATAACCTTAGCATCCTTAGTGATCTACCTTTCTGCCTGAAAAATTTGTTTCTAAGAGGGGTTCAGGTTGGTCTCCCCCTCACTAGGTATTGTGAACACAGTAGTGTTATGCAATTAGCTGCTAAATAATAAAAGAACAGATCCGGACCATGGAAAAAGAATTCCAGAAACACAATATTTTTTTTTTAATTTATAAAGCAATTTATCTACTCATTTCAAGTAATCTAAATCACAAAATATTTTTTGGAAGGTGATTCGACCCCCCCCCCCACGATGTTTGTAACGTTAACATTCATTTTACAATAATAAAAATGATACCTTTATTGTAAAATGAGTTTTTAAAAATTGTATAATATAGCGTGTAATAATCAGGAGTTAACATTTAATGTATTTATCAGATATAATAAGGCTTGGCAATAAACAGAGATAAGAAGTGTGGGTTGTTTTAAAACAAATGAAATATTACAGTTAATTGGTTAATGGTGAGTACATTTTTGTTTTATATTTGTTTTTACACTCTTTCTAATATACAAATAATGATTTAAGTTTTATGACTGGTAGAACCCACTGAAAAATTAAGATAATTTAGAAATGTATTAAACACTTCATTTATCATCCAAAAGTCAGAGTTTGCTGTGTAACACATCCCTCAGATTGGAAGGTAATTACAGATAAAGATTCCAATTTTTCAACAAAAAGAAAGTAAAACCCAGAAACTGATATAATACAGCAAACTTAGTGCCACAGTTTGGCTCTTGAACGCACTGATGGATAATAGAGAAGAACATATTCTACAAACTTCCCCAGGGGGTTATCAGACTGAAGAGCTAGTGCAGTTACAGGCAGTGCCAAGAGAATAGACAGTCAATTGTTAGCCAGGAGCAAGCTGACATGAATGGGTTACTGTGAAGCAGTTAAATCTGGACTATCTGGCACTGTGACTTACTTCATCCTGAGCGGAAATAGTGCTGACATCAGAAGAGGAGCGCTTATGATGTTTTGATTCCAGTGACTCAAGCTTTGTTTCCAAATGGTCACGCTCAGCAAGAAGTTTCTGATAGCGAGCCCTCTCTTCTGCCCTCTCTTCTTCAAATGCTCGTTTTTCTTCTTCAAGTTGAACTCGAATATCATCTAAAAGAAATTAATATACTCAAAAAAAAAAAATAACTTCAGAGAACTTATTTAACTAAATAATAACATCATGCTTTCAAAACATGTAGAATAGTAAAATATTCAGAAAATTACATACATTCTCTTGAAAATAAATGTGTTATTACAGCAAACTCAGTTTGATGGGAATACACAGAATAAATTAAGAACCCATAAAAGTATAAATATAATTATCATTTAACCAAAAATCTAAAATGAGGTTAACAGCTGTTAAAAGTAATGAAATCCAAATGAACAAAGTAATACTTATGTGTTTTGAATTGTTAAAGTATGTATTTTGACTTGTTAAAATAACAATAGAATACTTTATTTGTATTTCTTCATTTTCATCACTTGTTCAAGGATAATAATTAAATTAAATGGTCACACTAAAGTGAAAAGAATTATTTTATTATTATAATATATATTACTAGATAATTTGTTGTCTTGGGAATATTATTTGCTACCAAGACAATACTATTTTTTACCTAGACAATACTACTTTCTACATAGCCAAGCTCAGCACAGAATTAACTTTTATCCATTAACATTTTTAATTCTCCTGAATAGCCACACACCCACTCAACTAATAAGTATACTGACGAAGTAAATGGAGTCGACTGATTATTTCAATTATAATTATTATGTTAATAATGGTGATTAACTTCATTATGTAGTCATAAAGATTGTATACATGACACTTCTATAGATTATGTGTCTAAATTCAAATTATTATCTATTTGTACATTTAATTTTAAATTCAGTTTCAACCATTACAATACTCATTTATTGACAACCTTTTATTCTTTAACTCCGTTAACTATCTATGGTTACAGTTAAATCAAGTTTTACTGTAACACAAGAAAATCTAATAAAAAAATTTCTTTATTTATTGGAATGGCTGAATAAAATTTGATAAATTTGAAGTTAAGGTTCCATCCAATCTGATAAGTGTCTAGTTCACCTGATTTTGATCTATCAACTATAAGGCAGTTAAATTCACAGTTAAAAGTTTAAAATTAGTCTAGCAGCTATGCCCATTATATTTAATATTTATACCGTTATATCTTAGTTTTTTGTATTTTAAACAGATACCTTATGTTAGAAACTGCTAGAGTTTAAGCAAATGTAATAGACCTGCTATTTCATTTATTCATCACTAACCTACTGTAACCTACCAAAAACTATTAAACTGATCTTAAATAGATTTGGAATTTAGGTTGAATCTATCCTATGGCTAAAATTACTATTAACTTAATTAGATGACTCAAAGAAGGTTAAATTAAAGTAAGGGTCATCAAATAAAACAAATTCTTCGCACAGTTTCATCTTTTACTTGCTGAGCGCTTTCAGAATCAATGATTCCATCAGCAGAGCTCAGTCACATTATAATGAGTGCTCCTGCCTTGGTAGCTTTAGGTGCACTAGGCGGGAGTTAAAGGTTTATTAAAACGCTTTTAACTTTGAAAGTGTTGCAGCTATCGCCTTCGGGTGTTCCCCTCTTAACAAATGTGTTGAAATTTACATAGCCCATTCTTATATTTCTTGTTATTTATCCATCATTTAGACCACAAAGAGGAAATTTTTAAACTCAACACATTTCCATCAGCTCTGAATATGACTAGTAAAGGTTTGTTAATACAAAATATAATGTTTGTTAACTACTAAATTGTGTAATAAGCTAAATGTTTTTTCTTACCATTAAAAACCATATAATTATTTAAAAACATAAAAATACATCAAATGCTGACAGACTTTACACTTCTAACATTAGGTATTATTGTAACAATTACTTTTGGTAGTACCTACCTATAGAAGTCACGCAAATGAAAAAATATCTATACTCAAATTCCATTAAGGATAAAAATCATCTATTAAGGTATAACTTTTTATGTATTTTATTTGTTAACTACAAGTATTAAATAAATTAAATATCATTTTAATTTTCATATAATTTTTTCTTGATTTAATGAAATGTATCTAATGCATCAAAATAACATAAGGTACTTTCAGTAGCAATTATTACATAGAAGGAATATTGAAAGAGAAAATTTATTATTTGGCTGTTGTTGCAATACAAGTTGTTACCATCTCGGGAACCGTGTAGATCCTGCAGAAAAAATATCTATATATAAATTCTGTGAAGGACAAGACAAAAATCACTTTTTGTATACTATAATTCATTATATATTTAAACAACTATATTAAAATACTACAGATTTGAAATAGTAATTTAATTAGATATAATTTTAATGTGCAATTAAGTTCTTAATGTTAATGTTAATGTTCAATTCTTTCTTGAATTTCATATTAACTATAATAGATATAAAATTTGGGTTATATTTCATTAATCGCGTTATTTATGGAAATGTATGGTTTTATAATTGTATACATAGTTTTATATAATTTCATAAATAACCTTATGAACTACATATATGTTGATTTTTATGTGTTGTCACTCAGGGGTACGTGAGAGCAAAATGTGTAGACAGACATTCATACATCTCTTATGTACATCAATTTTTAATCTTCTTATTCTTAACATAAAATGACCCTGGGTGACAGACTTTACACTTATAACATAGCACCATCTTGATTTTCCTTGGAGCGATGTCACTAAGAGTGAAGCTCATCCTAAGCAACTAAATTGCTAACCACTTTGTTTTTGTACTGACTGCTTTAATTTATAATTGAAGTCATAATTGTGTTACAATCTGAAGCAGGTTTCATTGGGACAGGTGAATTGAACAGGTACCTGTCATTGCACTGGTTCAGAATCACAGCTTTATATATCCCATCTAAAAGGTAAATTTTTGAGCTACCTAAGAGCATTAGTCACCATGACCTACAAAGCCTGTTATATCCCTGTTTAATAATATTACTTTATTAATTGAATTTGGGACAATAATTCAGTAACTTATGTGGGTAATTTATTTACACCTTCACAAAGTTTATCTCACTCAGCTTAATTTTAGTTTATATAAAAAGTTCTGCCATGTTTCCCAAAAATTTTTTGAGTTAGTCTGAGTTCTACACATTTTCCACAGGGGAATGGGTCTCTTAACAGCCCAGTTTTTCCATTTTATTTTTGTTTAGCTAAAGCATCCCACTAGGGTATCATCCCCTATAGAAAGGGAATCCAATTGATCATTTCCTGACACGGCTTTCAATAATAATTTGTATTTATTCTTCTTGTTAAAAATCTTAAGGCCAACTGTTAGATCATCCTAGATTTGGTGGCATTGTGAACGACTTTGTATCACTGAATTTTATAAGATATAAGCTTGTGAATAAATAAAGTTTTAAAATACTCAAAAATTCATTCTTCGCTATGAAAGTATTCAATGAACAGCATTGGAAATTTACTAATAATTTTGTATTAACTTCTAAAAGATTTCTTTAATTAATAAACAAATATGTGTTGAGTTTCGTTGCTATAATGTAAATATTACATCCCTATATTGAAAAACTTTTTGTTCTTGTACTTGACATAATCATCCACTCCAATTCATTTGATTTTGGTCTTTAACAAACTTAGCCCTTCAAATTATTTTTAAAAATAATAAGACAAACAATTACAGCTTATAGGAAGTAAAAATAAAAACTTACAGTTCAGGTGTACCCCCACTCCTGCATTTACATACCTAATTCCTAATATATTTATTTTATCAATAAATAAATTTTAGTAGAGTTTCATAACTTTAAACTAAGTATTTCACCCAGCTACAAAATACTTTTCTTACTCACACATGATGTTTCAGGTAATTCCCCTGAATTATGCTTGTCTATTAAATAGGATTGAAGAAAATACCTTTTAAAATTTCAAAACATCTGTCACCAAAATTTTCTTTTAAAAAAACTCAAAACCAAATGTCTACATCACACAAATATGTCTAACTTCAACTTTGAGAGATCAATTTAACTCAAACATAGGAATGAAATTATTCGATTTATGAACTAACTTCATGAAAATTTTCTTGTTTCTAAAATTTATATTCTAAATAGAGGTCTGTTTGCAAATCAACTAAGACCATAATATAAGAGAAATTTTAATTGCTGAGTTCTTTGTATTCAATAACACGTTAAATAAAATGGTAAATTTTCTATATATAGATAAGTTATTTCACTTATAATGGCACAATATATTTATCTAAATTGAGCAAGCTATCCACAAAATCTACCTTCAGCTAATCAAAATGATTTTCTTATGTTTTCCCTTAAAATATAGTTCTACTGTAATTTCAATATAGTTTAATACTGACAACAAAATAAAACTAACAAGAATTCTAAATTTAAACTTCTCAATCAAGACTAAATAATTGTCAAGCATGCTTTTTACTTCAATTAAAAGAAATATGGGAAAGCACGTGAAAGAAAATCCACAAATTTCACAATTTTAAGGATGGAAAAAGACAGAAAAAATGCCAGCAGAAAGTTTAGAACTTTCAAGAAAGCCATTTCTATCATTTTCAATTAAAGCTTTTTTGATATTTTTTAATGTGGAGAAGACCTAACAAGTATTTACAAGAATCTGATGTCACATTTTTTTTTTTTAATTTAACAATTAGTAGGAAAAAAAATATTAGAAGAATAAAAATCATTTATTATAAAAATCTCCATCCAAACCAGTGAAAAAGGGTTTCAAAATCATCTGCTACACTCGCTCCAGGAGCACCAAGCAGAAGAACGTAATTTAAATTAAATTTGTCACATACTTCTTTTGATGAAGTGTGGACATCTCAGTTTTTCAGACTAGATTTATCCCAAATTTATTCTATAGTATTTTCATATTTAATATTTTAATGAGACACCATGGTTACATTATTAGCTTCAGTGAATCCAATGTCTCAGAAAGAAAGCCACAAAAATTGAAATTTCAAACTCAATTTTTCTCAATACTATTTCTCATACAGAAGAGTCCAATTTTTTTTATGCTTTATTTCAAATAATATATTTAATGCACATATCAATGTGACTTCCCCTCTACAAAAAACTAACTAGTCTGACTAGTGGAGTGAATGGTTCTAGTCGATTACAGCAACATTTTCCACATCTATAATTATAATAATAAAAAACTTGGTNATAAAGGCTACACACACACACAAAATTTTTTTAAATATAACTATAAGTTTTAAATTACTCAGCAATATTATAATTATTTTTCTAAAATAGATTTAGACATCACTTTAAATAAACTTTATTAATAAAACTAAACAACACGGTTAAAACCAAATAAAGATATGGACCTTGCTGATCCTTCTTAAGTTGTTCCAAGTCATTCCTGAGGCTCCTGACTTCACTCTGGAGACGATTATTGATAGCTTCAAGGGATTTTTCTTGGTTTCTTAGTGCTTCAACTTCTTTTTCCTAAAATAACAGACCAAAACAATAAAATGCTTAAATAATAAGGTATACAAAAAAATGAATGTTTTTCAACCAAATATTTGTATTATTATATTTTTCATATAAAATACAATTAATACTCAAAGTATAGTCAATTGTTATTTTCCATCATTAGCCATCTGCTAGCCAATTGTTCAATCCAATGATCATACCATTCCTGGAATGGCTGTCAAAAACTCTTGAACCACAATTTAAACTCACAAACTTTCAAATATTTTCTAGTAAAGAAAATGGTCCATGGATCGAAACAACCAGTAATACAATAGAGCGAGATCTGGACAATATGGTGGTTGAGACAGGAGTTCAAACCCATGAAGTTCTATACACTTTTCTTCAGCTTGGCAGGAAATATGAACATTTTCTTGTTGGAATAACACTTTTTTGGTTAATTATAGCAAGATAATGATCAGACAAATTCACATATAATCTGTCCAGCTGTTCACAGTAGAATTCAGAATTCATAGAGGATCCTTCAGGAACAAGTTAATGAAAAATAATGCCTCAAAATTCCAAAAAATGCAAAGTATGGATCTAATAATACTATTATATAAGTATTGAGCATAACTTAATGGAAACCAACTACATACCCTATCAGTCAGAAGTTTAGATGATTCTTCCCAAATTCTCTTTAGATCAGAAAACTCAGTTTCTTTTGCTTGTAGGGATTTTGTAATTACTTTCAACTCATTCTCAAGTATTTTAAAATTTTCCAACTTGTTTTTCAAGTCACCGTTCTCTGTTATAGCAGACTTAAGTTCTTTACCCTAAAATAAAATGAAAATTAAAAAATAATATCAAAAATATTTTGTACTACTAAGGAGAAAAAATATATAAAACTGTTAAAACAAAAAATTTGACCAGACAGATAGAAACTCACCAATTCTCCAACTTTTTGTTGAAGAGAAATTATCTTGTTTTCAAGACCCTTGTTCAATTTCTTCAAATGCTCAGCTGATCTTGCCTCTCGCTTCATCATCTTATACCTGTTAAATGAAGATTTAAAAATCACAATCAAATAACAAAAATTAACAATGGAAGCCAAAATAAATCATTTCAAATAACGGAAAATAATTAAAAAGCAAATGAGTGAAATAGGAAACTTACAATTTATTTATATATATACATATATATATTAGATATGGTAAGGATAAAAATTTTATACAGTATAAATCATGAAGTTCACTGTTTGGTTTGAACTTGTAACCTCATGATTTGTGAGTTTTTTGTCTGTATATGATTGAGAATATTTTTAATTCAATTAAATAACCCTAACATAATTAAAAATTATAAAGACAATCCAAACACAAATAAATAAATTAAAAACCAATTATTATTTCAGAAAGTCAATCAACAAAAAAAAAATTGCACTATTTTTCTAATTTCTTCTCATAACTGTTAACAATGTGGACTCATGTGCTCATGCATGTGTGTGTGTGGGGGAGAGGGTTTGTTGTATGTGGAAGGGGGGGTTGTGGTGTGTGTGTGTATGTGTGTGTTTGCAAATAATATAATTGTTTTATTAATTATGGAATATTTTAAAATATATTTAGTAATGATAGATATTAAATGCTCTCAAGATTTTGCACATTCATGTTTTAGTTTGAAAAAAAATTAATAAAAAAAAAAAGAGAAATTTNAAATTGCACTATTTTTCTAATTTCTTCTCATAACTGTTAACAATGTGGACTCATGTGCTCATGCATGTGTGTGTGGGGGAGAGGGTTTGTTGTATGTGGAAGGGGGGGTTGTGGTGTGTGTGTGTATGTGTGTGTTTGCAAATAATATAATTGTTTTATTAATTATGGAATATTTTAAAATATTAAAAAAGGTATTTATTCTAAATTAATTGCGATGATGTTTCTAATTTTAAAAATGTGAGGTACTAATTACACTTTGTTTACTACTTTACTTTAAACCTTTTATGTGCCAGAGTGTAGGCATGGAAATAGAGCATCATACACTCTTTCCAGCAGTGCATGCTGAGAAAGCAACTCCCATATACCATAACTGGACACTCCAGGCAAGGTTGACTAATGTTATCTCTCTTCTCCAATTTTGAGTCGCCTATTCCATACTTAGTACTAACCTATGGAAGTGATCTGTAGTGATCTCAGTCCAGCTGTCATTTTTTAAGGATTATAAGAACAATAGGCTTTTTCTTTACCATACCTTCTCTTCGCTTACTTTCCAGAAAACTGAGACCTCTATTAGTTGCACGTGGTTTTGCTCTTTTTTGACTTGTCTTTTTCTTGGTTTTTGACTATGTCAGATTTTCTTGAGGTTTTCTCTTTCCATATTGTGATTTTTTTATTATTTATTTTTTCCTACTTTTGGTAATTATTTTGGCATTAAAAAGATTTCAGAGAAAAAATGAGAAAGATATTTCATCCTGAGATAAACCATCTTCAGCATTCTTTTTTTAAAACAATAGTGTTCTTGCTTTATATAACACACACAAAAAGTTTTCTAAAAATAATATAAAGTTTTCATAATATTTAGGGTTAGAAAAACAAGTAGAAAATAATAACTTGTATAATAAAAATGTCAAAATAAATATATAATTAGTGAAAAATAAACGAAGCCCGAGTCTTTCCAAAGCCACATTTATATGAGGGTAGAATTTTTTTTATTAACTTTTTTAATCAATGAATGTCATATTTCTTTTTTTGATTACTTAATTAACTTCAGGACTTAAATGGGAAATCCATACACAGATCACATAATTCCAATATTTCTATATAAATACAGAATTACATTCAAGTAAATTCCTTAAAAAATTACTGAAGACGTTTAATGGAAAATAATTAATATATTTACCTTTCTAAGAATAAAATAAAAGGTTTATGTAGCAAAACTAAAAAATAGATATTTTGAGAGAATATCTATATATAATAGAACATTATATCAATTTTTTTTATTTATAAATCTTATAAGAGCAGTAAAATTATCAAGTCCATAGCTACAAATCATGTTCAGTTTTGATACTAGTCATTTCATGCCAATATAATAGTCCTTATCTTATCAATTTTACCATCTGTTATCATTCTGAAGAGGGGGAAATAAACAGAGCAATCAAAAACTTCCATTTCAAGTTTGAAACCAATGGGAAAAGTATGTAAAAATTCAATTTAAAAAAAAAAATGTTAAATTACTTGTTAATTATTTTCTTTTAATATTTATTTTTTAGTGATTAAACTGCATTTCATTTTTTCTTCTAACTTATGTTTTAATTATATGGATCATTATATATAATCACAAATAATAAACAAAAAATATTCNGTTATATAGAGAGAGAGAGAGAGAGAGAGAGAGAGAGAGAGAGAGAGAGAGAGAGAGAGAGAGTATATGTAGAAAATGAAACACGCGGCTGCGATATATAGTGATCAAGAACAGGTGGGATATAGAGTACAGTGAACACACAAAATTTGTGCATCCTTGATCACTATATATATTTTTTGTGCACAGGAACGCGTGTATATTTTGTGTATATGACTATTGATAAAGGTGAATTGTTGATTTATTTGCTAAAATAAATTGAATGAATTTTTTTATTTATTTGTTACAATGAATTACATAAATTGGTTGATTTTATGAACAGAAATATATTTTGTTTGGGTTGTCACCTAATAAATCGCCCAAGGATCCAGTTACGTCAACCTTATTTCGGGTGGCTTCGTAAGCAAGACAGTCGGTCAATATGTGCTTGATTGTGACTACCTCACCGCATGTTTGGCACACGGGTGACTCTTCTTTTTTCATATGATATACGTGTGTTAGATTCGAATGGCCTATGCGTAATCATGCTGACTTTGGTTAGATTTTTAAAATCTTCCTATTGTCATAAACCAATTAAATTTTATAACTTCAAAATATTTAAGATTTTAATTCAGAGGAAAACTCTTAATACAAGAGAATGTTAATTTTACAGATGTATCCTCATTGAGGAAATTAATATAAAATATACATCCATTACCCCCCCCCCCTCCCATTCAATTCATCAATTCATTCTCAAGGAGAAAAGGGACAATGACTATCTATGGCCTGATTCTAAGTTATTATTCTAAAACATAATCCAATTATATTTTAAATTGTCTAATTAAAACTTATTAAACACAAACTGAATTGATGATAATTAAAGTAAGAATAAATTAATTTGGTTAACAAAATAGTAATTATTATTGGTATTATAATACTAATTAACTTAGTAATGTAGAAGGTGTCACAAAATGTTTTTCCCTGATATATTGTACTTTGTGAGATAGACTGAGCCATGACAGGAGAGCTTATATTTACAACTATTAAATCTTATTTATTCTCTCAACTATTGCTTTATTAACCAACAATTATGATATTAATATTAGTGGCCATTTAAAATATATCAATTAACAGATGTTCATAAAGAATCAATTGAATTATGAATAATATTACTTTAAACTAAGAGAAGTTATGACACATAAATTAGGCAGTTTAAAATAAAATTATGCACAATATAAGTAAATTGGTATGGTTGAGGCTGAAAAAGATTTTTTTGTTTCTTTTTAAAATACAAACCTGAAGAAAGTTTATTAATGATTATTTAGAACAGTACAATTTTATACATAAACTTTACATAATCTAAAAGTACATTATACATACATACACATACACCCATTTAAAATTAATAAGATATTTAGATATTAGGCAGGTAATAAACCTATTATATGAAATTTATTAAATAAATTGATTTATCTAAACAATATCCTTCCAACCACTTACCCAAAGAAACGAATCTCCTGGATACTGATATAATGTTCATTCATGCAAGTTTTCTAATGTGTTAATCTCATTAATTTCAATTCACAAAGAAAGCAAAAATAAATAAAAAGCACATCATAATTGCAAAGTGGTCAATAAATGTTTTTATAATTGCTTCCTCATATTTGCAACAGATGATTAGTCACTCTATTAGAAAACAAGCTGTAAAAAACATACTTACTATTGTAGCTATAATTAAATTATGAATTATAACTACTGTAGTCACCATAAGAAATGCATTAAAAAGCATAAACCAGTTAACTCTTAGGATAATCTGTCACTAATTTAGTATTAGTAATATATAGAATAGGTGATTTTACATTCACCGCATTTATAGTGATTGTTATCACATGAAATTTAATCTAATCACTTTATTTGGTTTAGTTTCTTGGGAAATTTAAAAAGATTTTCCAAGGATAATAAACCTTCTTAGAATATTAACATGTAGCCTCCTTAAAATATACTATATTAACCCCAAGAAAATGAAAAGAACAGGGGAAAGATAAACAAATGCTTTTAAAAATATCAATACGTCATATATATGAATATAAACAGAAACCTAAAGCTTTAATCTGGAAACAGCTCAACATAAAATGAAAATCTTTTGCTAAAATTAATTATATCCCTCTTCTGAAGGTAACAACTTATCTAGCACTAAATTAAAAACTAAAATAAATAATTTTCATAAATAAACACTAAAACTGTTTTTTAATCATATTTATTTCCCTAAGCAGGTCTAGATAGTGAATAAAAAAAATTAAGCAAAACAAGAAAACATCGAAGCATCGGCAAATGGCATAGGAATAGTCTGGAGCTTGGAATTTATCGACTAACCTCTTTCTAGCAAAATATCTTCTTACTGTGGCTTGAACTAAGATTATATTTCTCTTTATATGAGCACACTTCCTTCGAGTAAGCCAACCTCTGAGATTCCTTTGAATAATTATGGCCTGAAAATAAAATAAGACTTGTTATTTTATATCTAGTAAGAAAAAATACCATAAAAGCTATAAGTAAAACTAAAAATTAATTCAAAATAGAATAAGAGATTAATGAATATCTTAAACATCAGCATTTTCGGTATTCAGGGAAATATTGGATAATAGAATAATCAGGTATCGAGGGTTGATTACTTTCTGTAATATACACAAGAAATAATTATTAAGAAAACACAGAGAACCCAACAGGCAAGAATCGAACCTTGGTGTTAGTGTGTACCAGCATATGAGCGAATATATAAATACCTTTATAATAATGAGAGGGATGTGTGTATGTAAGCACGCGTGCTTGCAAATTTATGTACACGAGTCCACAGAAAGAGGTACTTCATCTGTTAAGAGGGTCTGAGTCTGACTTTATGTGAGGGAAAAAATAAACATGAATCTTACTCTTCCCATATTAGTATCATTGAAAAAAAGACTTTTTAGTTTAAAATTAAACCAGAAACTTGCAAAGCTTTTATCAGCTGAGTAGTCCATCATGTAGGAGCTGTTTTAACAAGGCAAATAAGAGATTTATTGACCTTTTTTTTTTAATCTAGACCTTTTTTTTTCTTTTATTGTATACTGTACAATTCATAAATACACATTAATAACTCCTAGTCATAATAACAAAAATAAGAGGAGGGATTGATAGGGAGTTTGGTCTTGGAATTTGAGAAATAAAACTAATTTGTAGACCAAAGAAGTTTTTATTTTTCCCAAAATTTTGGCCAAATTTCAAGCCTTCTTTAGGCCGATGAAGGGAGAGAGTCTCCTGCTCTGGGATAACTAAATCATGACTTTGTTATACCAGAGCAAGATTCTTTTCCTTCATCATCTCCACAGCCCTGAAGAAAGCCTAAAATTCAGGTTGAAACTTTAAGAAGAAGAAAATAAACTTTATTCTGGGACTAACAGAGTTCCCTTGAATAACATAGGTGAATTTCACATAAGGCCTTTTCTGGCTCAATAAACATTAATGTAAATAAACAAAGNTTTTGTAGCCCTGTCATACTTTATTTATTAATTGTCATAATAATATAATTTAAGGGAAAGAAAAAGTAAAAATTAAAGTTAAATAATGTTATACTCTTACTAACCAAGATATGTACTTTTATTGTGTTGAAGACAAAATTCTAGTTTATTTATAAAAGAAAAAGTAAAAATTAAACAAAAACATAGAAAAAAGTAACATTTCCCCGAGGCTGATTTGTGGAGAGAAGTATTATATATACAGGAGAATGTGTGGAGACAGTATTATAAAGGAAGGAACCAAGGAAGTAAAGTCTGTGGTAGGAAGGAAACCACCACTTAAAATCTGTATAAAGACCGGTTACCAGGGAATTCCTAGGTTAGCCGAAGACAAACCTTAGGCAACAGTTTAAGATACGCTTTAGTCTATCATCAAGCCCACCCAAGACGCCATCATATACCATATACCACACAACAATAATCAAAGTGGGGAGAATAAGTGAAGAAACAAGGAGTTGGCTCGTGGATCTGGGTAGGACAAGAGCTGACCGTCAGAATTATCAGAGAGGCGAAAAACAGTGCCGGGATATTTGGGAAATGTGAAGCTTCCAGGAGAGGTTCTGGTCAAAGGTTACACCGAGGTTTCTAACTGAGGAAGAGAAGGAAATAGAAGTATTATTAATGGTAAAATTAGGTAGGGTAGGAAGGGAGCTTAATTGGAAAACAGAACCTAATACAATTGCCTTTGACTTTGCCATATTCAAACATAATCTGTTTTGGCAACAATAAAAACTTTTTTGGTCTATAATTTTTTTTTTATTTCTTCAAATTCCAAGACCAAATCCTAGACCAATCTCTCCTCATAAAGTTTGACAGTAAACTATCTACAAAACAACAACAATAATTTTCTTTTACCTCAAAACTAAGCATATCTCAAAAAGTAAATATTGAAAGGACTTACAGCTCTCTCTTGTTTCATTGCAATGAATTTTCTTCGGGCCAGAAGTCCTCTCCCCCTAGCTTGGAGACCCAAGGATGTTTTTCTAAGCCGGAGATATTTGGAGCGGGCAAGGTAGCCACGGACACGGGCCTGAATTTTGGTGGCAGCCTTATTTCTCCTCATCCCTTCCGCTCGCCTGCAGACAAATTAGATAGAATAAACATATGGTTCTCAGCAGCCTTCGGATCAGTGTCAGACTGCATGTCTCAGACCAGCCCGGCAACAGAGAAATAAGTGGCAGTAACTAGGGAGTGTAGACAATCCTAAGGCCTCTTAATAAATAAGTAATTTTAATTTATTTGTACTTTTTTGTTAATTAGCTGTAAGTAATTTAACTTTTCTATTGATTTATTTCTTATTAGGGTAGTAGGCTTAAGTGTTACCTGTTATTAGAAATATAATAATATAATATAATAAATTAACTTCAATTTATTTCTGTATTTTATAATCATTGACCCATAGCCCATAACAATACAACTATGTCATATCTCATTACCCATGCAAAATCCTTCATATTTAAGTTAAAAATTAAAAACAAGGTTACCTACTATATAAAATAAGCACAGCATTAAGTCATTATTTATATGAATTTATGATACTCATTAAATTTCATACATTAATACCCACAAAAAACACAAATACAATTTAACATTAATATAAATATAATACAAATGAGTTAGTAATAATAAAACAAAACACAGTCTAAATTGATTAAATATATGCATGAATTATTTTCATTGCCAAATTAGAACAAATAAAAAGCCTACTTCTTAGGAAACCCAAATATCTACTTTATATTAAATCTTCCCAATTATTTCCCTGCATTTTCTTTATAAATACTCAATTAGCATCTTTAATGAATAATGTATTTTCCTTAAAAATTTATAGACTTAGGGTCACATAAAATGAAAAAAATTCTAATAATTTTCTCTGCACAATATATTCCTCATTCCCCTCCATTTTAAATTTTTGAAATCTATTGTGAGTCCAGTTATTGTAGTGTATTCCACTATTACTGAGGCAGCCTATGATTTATTTTTCATGTTGAGGGAAAGTTGTGCTTGAAGTCTTAAGGCTTTTTTTTAAAGGTTGTTGTTAATATGATTAATTAATTTTCATTTAGTATTTTGAACGCCTCATCAATGATTGTTAGTGAGATGTTTTGTTTTGTGTAAAGTGATATAGTTGGTCTTTTCTTTACCAGTACAATTTATAACAAAGATACTGCATTATTTTGCCACAATATACTCCTTCACAATCTTTACATCTGATTTATATAACAGGCCTGCTTTGCCCTCAGTTTTTATTTGTGCTCTTTTATTTTTTCATACAGTGTTTTGAGTTTTAGTGAGAGCACATTACAATAAGCCACAGTCATGCCTTGGATCTCCTTTGTAATTATTTTTTCTTTTTTTAATTTTTAGACATTTTTATGTACGACCAACAAAATCCATCTTTTAATCCATCAGAAAAACTGAGATCTTTTCCATCTTTTCTTTTTGGTACATTATTTTCTTAATTGTTAAGAATTTCCTAATATAACCATTTTTTAATAGAATGTTCAAAAGCTTTTTTTTTTCTTTTTTTTTTTTTATTTATTTATATAAATGTGATATGACAGTTTAAAATTTTAAAAACACTTAAATAAGGGCACTCATACTTCTAAGATGTTCTTACGAGAAAATAGTGTTGTACTTCAAAGTACTGATGTAAGCCATATCAGTACAAATACAGAAGCATGAGTAAGAGAAATAAATGAATGATTTAGCAGATTTGAAAGATGGCCCTAGCTCTAAAATTCATAAGAATATGAATGACATCTCAGCAATCTGAGAAAAACTTTCTAAAGTAAACTAGGATTATGAACACTTTAAATAAAATTATCTGATTAACTCGGCCTGTAATTTTTTTTATATGCACCGAAACAAATAATGGTCATGCAATTAAGTAGTGTGCAAACCATTTAAACAGACCACTATTAAACGGAACTAAAAAGTGTATGTTACACTGCATTAAAAACAGATGAGTAAAAACTCTCTAGATAAATGCCATTTAGACAATTATATTCACAGAAAAATATTTTAAAATATATTTAGTAATGATAGATATTAAATGCTCTCAAGATTTTGCACATTCATGTTTTAGTTTGAAAAAAAATTAATAAAAAAAAAAAGAGAAATTTTTTTTCTTCAAATCAATCAAAGAAAATTTACTAAAATGAACAGGAAAAAATTACCTCCTGCCCAAGAAGCCCCTCATGTAGCGTTGTAATGTGTTGGTAGCAGTGAGAGTTCTCGTATAGCGTCGCCTCACAAGAAATCCTCTGATAGATTTCTGTATCACCACTACTACCTTAAGCAGCTTCTCAGACCGAAGGCGTTCTAAATAAGCCACTTGTCCAGCTCGGAAAAAGATTTTGGTCTTTCCAAACTTGTACTTATCATTGTCCTGTGAAAAATAATATATTAATCTTACACAAATCAATGGTGCTAAAATTTTCTTGACGTAAAACATCTTAACCGTAGTATATTACATTTGAAAAAGATAAACAATAATTAGTACTTACTTATTGGTTAATGGGAGGCCACTCTAAACTTATTAAAATTATTATTTTCTTGTGATTTCTATAGAGATAAAATGTTTCCATGCCTGAATACTGTTTCTATTATTTTCTTTTCACATTTACAAGTGAACCATAGCTACAAATTTATTGATCCCGAAACTGATGCTCATACACATGTTGATCGGATGTGGAATTTTGCCAAACTGCAAAACAAAAGCCGAAGGAAGTAAACATAGCTATACACCACTTAGACAGCTATCTCACTGAGTTCATGAGGCAGATGACGGCTGGAGACGAACACTTCATGCAGCTGCCTTGCAACAGTCCAATTCTCAAGATAAACCGGAGTAAATAACCTAAATTTTGCTATTTATAGATAATATTAAAGTGACATTAAAGAGATTTTTCTTTTTAACTCGACTAATGACTGCCTAAATGAGTGGCCTCCCGTTAACCGCTAAGTACCCAATTGAAACTATGAATATGAATAAAGTACCTTACCTTAATAAGCTTGTTCAAAATAGTTTGACAAGTTAACTGCATATCATTTCTTTTTATTTCCTTAGAGTGAAAGAGAACTCTGTACCTTATGAAGAAATCTAAATACATCCACCTGAAATACAAATAAATTTAAAGAAGATATGAAAGAACCTACATATACTGAAAATATGTTTACTGTAATTTCTTCAATAATCCAAAAAAATTACACCATTAGTTATTACAGTACACGCTGACATGACATACAGAAACAAGTAAAAAAAGCATGCTTCCAAAAATTACTTCTCACAAGCTGGAAAAGGCAAGATCACTTACTCGGTAAAAGGTAAGATCACTAAGATTGGCTCAAAACTATCAGGAGGGAAGAGTATATAGTAGATATTATGCATGCGTGTAATTTGAGGGAAGAGCACAATAGGGAAAGGGAGAGAGGGGCATCAAGATTAAGACTTCATAGAGCAGTAATATCAAGGGAGTTTGGGAACTGAAATCTCTGTGCTGTTTCGAACCCTGCTTTCTGGAGATGTGTTCACCCCCCCCCCCCCCCCTAACGGCTTCTTTTGGTGATTTGTTTAGCTCATTCCCAACAATACCAAAATGACTCATGATCCCTGTGAACAAAATGCTACACTTTTCCAGATCATTCAGGGATTCTAATGTGTCAACTATGTGAATATAATCAGTCAATTACTATTTAGAAAGATAACCCAAAGAGCTTTGTTTCTTGCAAGAAGTTTGGCTGTGAAAAATGTGCAGTTGGAGAAGTGACTGTTTAAAGTGTACTTCTAAGTGCCTGTAGGAAATATGAAGGCTGAACCAATGCCATTGTAATCTTTAGAACTGTTTGTGTATACGAACATTATTAGAACTCTTAAGAATTTCAGATTCTTGAATTCAGGCAGGAATATTAGAACTTTGGTGAATTTCTATAGGGACAGTTTTGTAACCATGGGAGTTTCCGAGAAGGTAACAAGCAATATGGGAGTTAGTTCAATTTGAACTCAAGTAAGAGTGCCTTTAACGCATTCACGGAAAGTTATTTCCTGGACTCAGCACTAGTTTCAGGTAGAGGATTATAATAATTGTTCAGTAGATTGGTAGGCTGCAAAATTATTGAGATAAATTAATATAGGGTTAATAAATTTCTCCTAAATTTTAAAGGTGGCTCCTCAGCTTCCACAAATAGCGACATCATGGGACTATAGTGGATAGCTCCTGTTGTCAGCCTTATTCCAGCATTTTGTATGCTAGTGTAGATAGAGTATTCTCAGAGGCTGATCCATATGCTGTGCAGCTGTAATGCAGCTTTGACCTTACCAAGGATTGGTAAAGTGATAACATTGTGCACCGGTCTCCACCCCAGTTAGTATTTTATACCACTTTTAATAAATTAAGGGTCTGCATACAATTAGTTTTAAACAATTTAAAACCAATTGTTTGACTACACCAGTTCAGATTGCTGTCAAACTTGAGGTAAAGATATGCTTCTTCATGCTGATGTTTTTGTTGTTTATGTAAATAGGAGGTGGGTTTAGTGCTCAACGTTAAAAGAAATAGTTGATGTTTTTTCTATGGAAATGTCAAAACAATGATCATTCAACTATAACTTAATTGTGTCCAATGCACCTTAAAGGATAATTATACTGGTATGTATCTGACACTTTTACAATCACAGTAGATGGTAAGATCTCTGAATGGCTTCTACGATGTTTCTAACAACAGTTAGAACTTTGTTTGTTCCTCTTGTGAAAAGTTTTTCTCAATGAACCAATCCATTCTTCTATCATTTTCAAGAGCAGTTTGCAAAGGGAACAGGTTAAAGATGTTTTGCCGAAAAATATGTTTTATAGAACTAATGTAGATATTGTCAGGTTTAGGAGTGATGTCTTCGAGTTTTAACGCTTCTGTAAATTATGGTGGTGTGTGGAAGGTAAGTTCATTGTATCTAGACATCTTTGCATGATGGATAGATTCAGATTCTATATTTTCTTTATGTCTAATAAAATCTGGCGGGTTGTTAGCATTGGAAGAAATATTTTGGAAGTGTGTTCCAACTGAGTTTAGTTCTGCATTCTGAGAAGTGACCATAAACCTCCCTCGGAGATCTCTCCATACATCACTATAGCCCTGATGATGACTGGTCGAAATGTAGGCAATAATAAAATAATTACACAATAATTTTGGAGTATTTTAATTATTTGATCCCGACCAAAACCCTGACTAACTTCTCCAGCGGAAAGAAAAATAATGCTTTTAATAAATTCTTCCATAACTAAGCACAAAAATGTATGCTATTCCATTGGCAGTTAAAACCCTTTTGACGGACTAAGATAACCTCCTCAGGTAGTTCGTCTGTAGACGAGTTAATGTCAGTCCGTTTTAGAAAGTCCCCCTTTTTAAATTTTGGTCTCCCTCTATTCATTAATAATCTTCTCCCCCATTAACCGATTTCAGACATAAACAAACTCATCCAAGATGTGTGTATATGTACACGCATGTGTGTGTGTGTGTAAAGTAAAACTTTTAACAGACCATATTTTTAGTTTCTCATTAGAACTACATTAGTAGGATTGGTTAAGATCCATTAAACAGATTTTAAATTTTCATACATCTCAAAAACAGGTGACAAACTATTTATTTATTTTTGTTTTTAAAAACAATGTCTTTAATGGTTTTTGAGAGCACTGATTTCAAGAATGGAACGAGTTTTTTAGAGCTTAGGAACACAAACCTTTATATGTGATTTCCTAACTTTATTGTTTTATTTTTTTTAACAGGATATTAGAAATTTGTTCATATCCATATTCACTAAGATTAAGAAGGCTTGATCAAGTGTTCATTTTTCCTTATAAAATCACAAACAATAAATAAAAAACTTAATTTGGAGTACCACCAGCTAAAGGGTCCCCTTGTAAGTAGGCATTACCTTGATGGGAAGCCTGCAGCAGATATTCTTATGGTTTCAAGGACTCCACAGGCTCGAAGCTGTTGTACAGCCCTACGATGATTATATTTAAAAGCAGCCTTGTCATCATTTGGTTTAATACATCTTATATAATGAGGTGTAGTGGCATTTAGAGTTCCCATCAGAGCATTGAGTGAATCCCGGAATTGTGACCCAACCTGAATTAATAAACAGAAACAAAGTTATAGGTAGTCTGTGCTTGCTTATAATAAAAAAATAACAGAGCCACAAAAAATAAACAATCATTCCTCATTAAAGAGCAAGAATATTTGTTAAAATAGGGATAGATAAGTCACAGCATCAAAGGGGAATCACTGACCTGTATATTTTGAGTTTAAAAAAATGTCAGCCCAGTAAAAGTTCCCACTTAAGTGGGAAAAGTAAAAGTACAGGTATATCTGCAGGTTTTTGTCCTCTTGAACCTGAATTAACTAATGTCAGATGAGCATCTATTTTGGAACCCTTAAAGAGAGGAAATCAGGAATATAGAGAATACCTATAACTTTAACCTTGTTTGTATATACTAATGCAAAGTAGTGCATGCAAATTCTGTTTTGTTTTTTCAGTAGCCAGCTACTGTAATTTTGAAAAAAAAAAAATTTTCTTCTCTTTCATTATGCTTTTGGGTGAATCATCGATTCAAAAAAAATAGGGAGAAAGAAGGATCACAGGGATTTTAAAAAATTCAATACTCAAGAAAAATCAGTCAAAGACATTACAACTTCTATTACTCCCTAACAGTGTTTACTAATATTTAGAAATACGGAATGTCACTATATTATGATTTATCACATTTACTTCCTTTGTTCTAGGGTTCATAAAAGGCATAATTAAAATAATTCCATCATGCAGGGACATGAATGAATCCTCAGCAGTGTAGTGATTTAATAGTTATATTCAAAATTTTAAAAATTGAGGAATACATAAATTATACGTAAGGAATACATTGAGGTATAAGTGAATAAATTCCTCAGAGTATAAATTAAATCAATAAATTATAAAGTCCATCTCACAGGAATAACATAATGTAACCAAATTTTCCATGTTTCATCAAAAATGGACATAGATAAAATTAATTAAATTTAATTAACAAGCCTTAAAAACAAAGAGTGTAAGAAGTATACCCACTAAAATTTGCTCAAGATAGAAAGTGTATGAAGGCAGAGTGAGGGAAGTTCCTATCCATTGAAATTACCGACAAGAAATACAAAGGAAGCCAGAAAAAAAAATCAGCCGGGAATTGAACCTGGATCTCCTACTTTCTGGGCAGATATGGTGACCTCTACACCATCGAAGTAGGTTAGATAATCTCTCCAACTCCCCACACTATACTCTGTGCTGAATCCCCACAAATATCTCTATTAATCGATGTTACTAATTACTTTTATAGGATCACTAATCAATTAATATCCAAAGTTAAAAAATACTTTAATGAATTCCTAAAAAAAATAAGCTGTAAAAAAAATGAAGAGCAAGCTCACAGTTTTTTTGTTCCTCGATGAAGGTTGTGGTGAAGGAGAAGCTTTCTGTTGAAGGCTAACTCTCACACGTGGCTTAGGCACAGCTAGTTTGCTATCAGCTTCACCAGCCTCACAGAACAATCTTGTAACAAGCCGGTTACTACTCCCTTTTAGCGCTGTCACCTGTCAAGAAATATTTTTTTAAATATCACTTAAGCCCCGATAAACTTAAATAACTACTTAGATTGATATATCACTCCATTTTTTTAAATTACACTACAGATTTTTTAAAAATTTCTTCAAAACTTGAATAATGCCTTAATCATCAAAATTATATATTGTTCCCTTAGTTATTTAGCAAATAGAACTAACTGTGAAAAAATATTCAAATAGAAAGAAGGGCAATAAAAGAAGACAAAAAATTAAGTTAACTTCAGCAGTCAACATTTGGGCAGAGATTACGACCCATAAAGAAGATATCCTGTCAAAAAGAAAAAAAAACAGATGACATGATTTAACGGCAAGTTTTTCATTAGCAGGTCTAAAAAATACAGAGAATGACGAGGTATCGAGAGAATAACTCCCTTCAAAAAGATGTAAAGGGAATTAATGTTTGAACTGAGAAAATTATTACTCAAGCTATAGAAAGTTAGGAGGAGTAATTTAGGACTTGAATGACATTGATGAGGAGGCTGCTCCAAAAAAAAACAAAGAAAAAAAAGAAAAAAAGTTTTTTTTTCCTAACCTACCATTAGTCATTGAATTTGTATGTGTATACTAATATACGCTAATGTTTAATTTAACCAGTACTGTACACCAATATTTTATTCTTTACAATACTATATTTTTATACAGTACTAATATATAATATTAATGTATATTAATACTGTATAAGTGGAAGGAATAAAAATAGTAGAATTGTTGCTATAGCCTTCATAATAAGTCCATCACATGCAAGAAATCCAGAACTGAACTTCAGTCCAATTAGTAAAATAAGTATGTGAAGGATCAAAGATGGGTAGTACAACACACCATTCAATGATGAGTATATGTCCAAAGAAGATAAGGATGAGAGATGAAAGATTAGATTCTAATAATAATCCAATACTAGGAGATTTCAATGCAAAAACTGAAAAAGAACCCCAGTTCCATCAATGATCATCAGTGATTTCTTCATTTAAAAAAAAAAAATAAATGAAATGTTTTTAAAGTATAAAAAAATAATATTGCAAAAGTGATTTAAGCAATAATGGTTTTATAAAAAATAATTAAAAGGGAGTTACTCAAAACTAATTATTCAGCTGTCCAAAAAGTAGTAAAAGATACACAATAACAAAATTGCTGAAATAATAGCAAAAATTAATGCTTATAGTGAAATAATTTTTTTAGTACAATAAATATTATTGTAAAATTGAAATGATTTTAATTAATTGACTGANTTAAAAAAAAAAAATAAATAAAATGTTTTTAAAGTATAAATATATGTCAGAGAAGGAAGCAACTGTCTGGTGAGAAATTTCAGAATTTTTAACCCCCATTCAAGTTATTTTGTATAATTCATTCAAAAAAATTTATATTTAAAGCTATAGAAAACCAATTTATAGTAAGATTTATTAAATTCATGTTTTTTATGTTGTAACTCTTATGCCCGTATATCTTAATTACATATTTTCCATAGATTCAGATACAATACTGCCAAGAAACCTCGGAATATGACACCTTATGTTCTAATTTTAAAAAATAAAAGTAATGTTAATTATTCTAGAGGATGTTTGTTGACCGTTGATGATCAGGAGGAGGAGATAGTCGGGGTTCGGTCAAAATTTTATTATTAAATAAAAACAAGTTGGAACCAATATGGTTTTATTTTTGCCTGTGTTTTGGTCTTAATTACAGGCCTTCTTCAGGGCTATGGGGATAACGAAGGGAGAAAGTCATGAATTGCATGTTCTAACCTAGGGTACTAAATCAAGTATTCGTGACTCTCTCTCTTCGTTATCTCCATAGCTCTGAAAAGGCCTAAAATTCAGGCCGAAACATTAGCAAAACTAAAACCATATTAGAAATGCAAAAGGAGCCAGAAAAAAATCTTACTACACCAGTCGGGAATCGAACCCGGGTCTTCTACTTTCCGGGTAGGCTCGCTGACCTCTACACCACCGAGGTAGCTTTACACTTTCAAAACCTGGTTAGTTTGACTCGGAGTGAAGTGTGGGGAGTTGGAGAGATTATCGAAGCTACCTCGGTGGTGCAGAGGTCAGCAAGCCCACCCAGAAAGTAGGAGACCCGGGTTCGATTCCCAGTTGGGGTAGTAAGATTTTTTTTCTGACTCCCTGTGCATTTTTTACAGATAATTTAGTGTGGGATTACATACCTCAATTAATTGATTATTTAAAAATAAAACCATATTGGTTGACTAATTTGTTTTTATTCAATAATAAACCTTTGACCGAACCCCGACCATCTTCTCCTCCGTATTGTTAATTAATTTGTAATTCTTTTTCTATTTTGTTTTATTTATTATATATTCTATAGCTTTGATTTCCTTGCTTTTCATTATTTTCATATCTTTATATATATAAAAAAAAGTCAACTGTTTTATCAAATGCAAGATTTCAAAGGATTGTAAAACTAAATTAGTAATACAAAGAAAATAATGAGTTAACTTTTATGAATATACCTCTACCCTAGAAGAGGTGGAGCAACCATTACAAACACATAGGCTGAAAGGAAGTCACTTACCTGTTCTTCAACCACAGTGTCTCTATTCTTTTCCAAAAATCCAAAAACCTCATACTCCACTTTGTCAGCAAAATGTTTGACGATAAAAGAATTGGTTCCTAGAAATAAAATTAAAAAAAATATTTATAATTTGATAATATAATTGATAATATCTAATAATTATTCAAACAAATAGTCAAGGTTTTTCCAGAGCCTAATAATGAGGCACAGCTTTTTTTACTTAAATACACAAAAATTATTATTCTCTAATTAAGAAAAATAAAATGAATAAAAAATAAAACACAAAATTATTTGAAAATATATAACACCCATAGATCAGTATTATCATACCAAACCTAGGCTTGACAAAATGAGATCGCTGGGCACATTTGGCGTACAATTTTTCTGCCCATGAGCTATCTGACCCTTTAGGCATCTAAAAAAAAACAATATACATAATAATTAACCCTATACATAATATAGACATGAATAACCTGATAAAAGTCTTTAATTTCATGACTAATATTTTAGAAACTCACACGGCATTCTTCATCCAGCAGATCAAGTACACCAAGTTTGGATTCAATGAGATCAATACATGGCTGGTTATCATAAAAGTCAATGAATTTCCATTCAATGTCTTCTTTGAAATACTCTTCTTGCTCCAATTTGAAGACATGCTATAAAACAAATATTATTTGTTATCTTATATTATTTAATTATATAATGGCCAATTTAAATATAAACTCAAAATTTATGTAATTTATCACTGAGTGCTTTAAGTAATTTATTACACACACACACACACACACTATATATATATAATAAGAATAGATGGGAGAAAGAATAGCTAGATAGATAATTAGTTATATAATATAAATGAAGGTGACAATCATTTTTAGTGTCTAGTAGGTAATATCAGAGAAAAAATTGAAAAAAAAAATTTTTAATCTGATGTGAGAACAATCTCTACAACTAGAGAAATTCCTTCAGAATTTTATAAATGGGGTCCAAAACTTACGATAATATTTAAGTTCTAGAGAAATAATACATTTAAAGTTCAAATAGAGGGTTATTAACCATGGAAATAATTAGTAGAGAATTTGTTGGGGTTCGATCAAGGTTGATTAAAAAAATGTATTATACTGAAAAACTATTAGCCCACCACCTAAATCAACCTGTCCAACTGTCTCCTAGATTTCAGGCTAGTTATCCAAAATAAATCCTACCTATTTTTTCCAGTAATGGGCCCTTTGATGCAGGCTGCTCTTTCTTTGTATCTCTCGCCCCATATTCCCCACCCCTCACCTGTCCATCTTAAGTTTTCCTAATTTTCAATCATTATCTCTGTCATGAAGATTTGTTTCAGGTGATAGCACGCCCCCTTTGGTCTTCATGATAGGTAGGTTTTGTGAACATTCTACACATATTGTAATTGTTTTCCTAAGTATTTCATATAACATTATTTTAATGAAATTCTTATAATTTTTGTTTTTCTCATGTTTTCTTATGACACTGCAACAGCCCTGAAGATAACACAATATAAACCTAAACATCTGTAAATAATAATAATTTACTTATTTAAATCATACAGGGAGCTAGAAAAAAAAAGTCTACCTCAGCCTCCCTGGCCAAAACCGGGTCCCCCCGGATAGTCCCCCACTATCCGGGTGGGTGCGTTAACCAACTACACCACAGAGGGAGTGAGAATAATTTCTAGTTCCCCGCACTACACTTCACTCCGAGTCTGACCACCAAGTATGACGAATATATCGTCTTCAATCTTAGACTCAGACAAAAAAAAAGCCAATCAGAATAGATAAGATTATTTTTATTTTCATTTAACTACAAATATCAACACATATGGGATATCAAAAAAAGCTATTGTGTAAAAATTTGTACAATATTTATGTTTAAGAAGTATTCAATAAAGTATAGCAAAGTTCTATGCCGTTTAAAATGAAAAATAGGAAATTTTTAAGGAAGAACATAATTTCTTATCCCTTAGATTCTTAAGATTTATTATATAACAAAAGATTATCAAAATTTTTTGAGTCTATATATAAATAAAATAATTAACAGCTTTCAATTATTTTTAAAAAAATGGAAGGGAAAGTATTAGGGGACAAGAAAATTGTATTATTAGGATGGAAATCTAATAAATTATAATTATAATGAATTAAAAATCAATAAAAAGAATAATCGGGAAGATAAAAGTAAAATAAAGAGTAAAAAAATAGTTAACTAACACAAATTGATAACAATATGCGTGGCCAAGGACAGCAAGAGAAATTAAAAATCATTTATACTAATTCAAACAACATGACAGTGCTCAGCCTAAAATATATATTTTTTAAATATTTTATTTTGGTTGTGGTTTTTTATCCCACGTAAATTATAAATAATTCATGAGAGGGAACAGAATAAAAAAATCTATCTGTCCTCGCCAGGAATCGAACCTGGATCTC
>KZ808040.1:312866-324562 GCA_000696205.2 Oncopeltus fasciatus
AACGGTCAGCATACCAGGCCCGGATAGCAGGAGATCCAGGTTCGATTCCTGGCGAGGACAGATAGATTTTTTTATTCTGTTCCCTCTCATGAATTATTTATATATTTTTTAAATTGTATTTTTTGAATCTACTTTGACTGAGCCCCAACAAAAAAACATCTACTAATAATCTCTATGGTCAAAAAGTCTCAATTTTAACTTATTTCAATTATTGATTTTGGATAATAATAATTATGATTTCAAAAAAGTAATAATTGAACAAATAAAAATTAAAAGATGAATATTCATGAAAGTTGACACTCAGTAGATTATCTGTCAATAAAGAAACTTGGTTCTTTAAATTAGTCCAAATTTATGGAGTGACCTGATCTTTATTTCTAAAAAAGACACCCGCTTTCCCTTTCAAATAGTGAATTTATTATGAGAATTACTTCAATTTATTCATAATGGAAATCAATATTCAAATCAGCGACCAATATACATAAATATTTTACCATATTAAACTGTTGTTGAAGTTTTTCGTTAGCATAGTTAATGCAAAACTGCTCAAAGGAATTAACATCAAATGTTTCAAAACCATAAATGTCCAATACTCCAATGAATCGCATTTTGGACTCTCCAGAGGTATTTAGAGCTTTGTTCACCATATCAACTATCCAAGAAAAAAGCTGTGCGTATATGTGTTTGGCTAAAGCATCTCGAGCTCCAGCTGCCTGAAAAGATTTCTTAGAAGTAAAACCAATTTTAAAATTATTCTAAATCTCATATTGAAATTTAACACTACCTCCTTGATAGACATAGGTTTGTTGAAAGTTTCCCTCATACTAACTATTTTTCTATGGCACAACCACTGTCTCAGCTCATCAAGATCAATGCCAAGAAGATTACAAAATGTCATAAGATGTGGATCCTTCGTCTGAAAATAAATTTAACATCAGAAACAATAGATGGACATATGAAGCTTGATTAATTTTAAACAATTTAAGGTACTTTTACATCCAGGATAATAGTTCTAAAAAAGAAAGTTCGATATTAATTAAGATGCAGATAATAATACTTTTAATAAGTGACACTTGACCATAAAAAATCACAAAAAATCTAGTGTTTTTATTACTTTTCTATGTCAATTTAACCACTTACAAGGTATATAATACAGCATATACCTTTTTTATCTTGTCATAAAACAAGTGAGACATTTCCTGGAATAAAAGTTAATTTATGTACTTAATAATAAAGTATGATCTACATGTCTTCCAAAGTTACTCTATAGGAGAGTGGCTGGACACCCCATTTTAGCATTAGTAGAATGAACTGAATTACTTAGGTGCTGTTACATAAATATCCCAACCTCCCATGTAGGAATTGAAACTGTGCCTTGTATAATTCATTTTACTTAAAATCACATTCCAAAAACATTCTTAAGCCTCAGGGATCTAATACATATATATTGCTAAATCATTCAACTCCTCTTGAATCATTTGGTGTAAAAGTGATTCATATTCAACAAAGAAAATAATGGCACTCATGATTTTATGTGAAATTTGAATACATTTGCACACACACATACATACATACATATCTAGACATCTTTTTAATGTCTATTAAAGAATTTTACTTGAAATTATGAATGTCATTGTTCACAGTTGAGTCGCTATATCAGGCTAATGGATGGATAATAAGCAATGCAAGCAGAGTTATGTAAGCAAAGAAGTTGACAAAATCTTTCTATTGTGAGGTGAGGTTAGTCAGGGATTCCGTCTTAGGAGCAAATGGGGTGATGGAGTGAGACTCCTGCTTTACGGTAACTGAATCATGACTAGTTACCATAGAGCAGGAATCCTTCCCTCCCTTTTTGTTTTGAAATGAATAAGGATTAAAAAGTATAAATTATAAGCAGCCTGAAATTGTCAGGAAGAAAGGATGTACATCCTATGACAATAAAGAACTAATCTAATATCTCTCTCCCTCTCTCCTCCCATCACCCCATTTGCTCCCAAGGCCGAATACCTCTCCTCATAAAGCTCAACTACTTACCTCCAAATCTTTCCATTATATTACCATCTCTTTGCTAGTTAGAACCTCATTATGAAATCTATTAGCAAACCTTTAACACTTAATTACCTCAATGTAAGAAGAATCATCACCAGAAGCACCTTGCTCAAATACTATATTCCCTAAGTGAAGAACGGATGCAAGGACAGAAAATATGTCCAAAATGTCTGGTTGTGAAAAACCTAGAGTAGAGAGTGCAGTAACAGTCTCCTCATAAGCCTGGTTATCATCAACTCCAGGTATAGTACAGTCAGAGTCACATAAGTAAGCATACTCGGATGCATTCTCTATAACAAAGAAAACCAATTTATGAGCAAAATTATTGTAATTCCAACAGTTTTAATTTTTAGAATATATATTTATCTTTTCAATGGTAAATTATACACCTCCCTTAGATGAAAAATAAATAAAATATTTGTGACTATCCACTCAATAATCATTTCAGTAATCAAGGGGGAAAAAAAATTTAATTTTGCCCATAATATTCCCTCGTTTATTTTAAACATAAATAAGAATTTAAAAAAAAATTATATCAAAAGTAATTTTATATTTTTATATGTAAACAAAAATCATATAACAGACAAAATTTTATGTTGTTTACATTGTTAAATATTTATAATATAATATTTTGAAAGTTTTTACTTTATAAATAAAAAATTGTATTTCTTAAGTAATACTATTAACTTATATTTGGTCTTCTGGCAAATTCCTGAATCAGGAAGGAGGTACAAACTCTAGCTAAAAGATTTTTTGGAGATTATTGCACTACAAAGTAAGCTATCCAATCAAGATTTTTATGTTATTTATACTGCCCAGTGCCTTATTGGCAAAAAATAGCGGAGGGGAAGACTTTATTGGTTCTTGAATGAACTTATAAGGACCCAAATGGGGCACGAGAAGCAGAAAAAACACGTCTTACAGTTTTTTTTTTTTTTTNTTTTTTTTTTTTTTTTTTTTTTTTTTTTTTTTTTATTTTTTTTTTTTTTTTTTTTTTTTTTTTTTTTTAAGAGAATTTAATTTTTTATAAAATAGATCAAATTAAACTAATTTTTAAAAAGAAAAGTACCCAGAAGCTTTTGTTTTTTATGGTCTTTTGTTTTGTTTTTTTAAGTAAATAACCTCAATAAACAATGTTGTCTAAATAAGATAAAAGATATATAAACCCAAGACAATTCTAAATTCCACAATATTGTGTTGCTTATTACATTATTATTATTATAAAAAATTTTGATCTTTTCAGACCATAATCATCAGATTTCTCTTCTTTTAAGTTTGGATAACTTATTCAGTTATTGTAATACCTTTTTTATCCTCAGTATACTTATTTGAATCCATTATCATTGGCTGTTGTCCATGCCAAAATGGCAAGCGCTTTATGCGCTGGTTTATCATCATGGGTAAGTGAGTTTGTCACATCAGACAATCCCGTAATTAAAAATTTAACAATTCCTGTAATCATAATAATTAATTCCCATAATCATAATTAACGAACAATTTAACCCAGACTCAGACAACATATTCATAACCGTTACTAAAATGGACAAACAAAAATGAACAATATGTTCAAAAAGAGAGTTTTTTGACCGTAGATATTATTATTAGATTATTTTAGTTGGGGTTCAGTCAAGGTAGATCCAAAAAAATACAAATTTAAAAAAAGTGAATTTTTTTTAAAGATTATCTGCCAACGTTTCGGCTTACATTGTAAGCCATCTTCAGGGCTGTAGAAATACAATGTCATGAGAATACAATAATAATTGACAACATTATAATACAGAATTACCATAATGTCCACTGACTGGTATACCAAGCACACATACTCAGGTTGTCTCCTCCACTTCAACTCGTCTCACCCTCATCATCAAAAAATGAATGTGGCCAAAAACCTCATCACTCACACTCTGTGACAAGATATTCCACAACAAAAATATTAATCGTGTTACTGACATCCTCCTGCCCAATGGTTTTCCTACTCACACTATTAAAAAACTTGTATAAGAATTTTTTATTTCCACTTCTCCAACTATCCCCCTTCCCCAAAATAATGACCTCGTTTTCCGTTCTCTTCCTTATACTCCAAAACTTTCTGAAAATATTAAGAAATCTCTCAGAAAAACTTTCCCTAACCTTAAGCTTTCTTTTCCCACCAACAACAAACTAAAATCTATTTACACCATCCTCAAAGACCCCATCCCCCTTCCTAACAGAACTAATGTCGTCTACGAAATTCCCTGTTCCACACCTAATTGCCATGGTCCTTACATTGGACAAACATAAAACCCTATTTCCCACAGAAGCAATAACCATAAAAATGACATAAAGAATAAACTAATAAAAACTGCCATCACTAAACATGTTTTTCATGAACACACATTTGACTTCGACGGCATAACCTTTCTTTCCACTGAACTCTATGAACACTAACGCTTTTTATCTGAAACCGTTCACATTAACTTACAACACTATCCAGTTAACGACAGAACGGACATAGAACAAATTTCTTCAGCTTATTCAAACATTTTCAACATTCTAAAAACCATTAGCCCTCCATCTCAATAACCCTGTCAAACATTTTTCCNCCCCCACCCCCGCCCTTCCACCACCCACGGTGTTTTTCAGAAAAATTATATTTCGTCTTAGTCATGGAAATATGAACTTAGGGACAGGACGTCCTCTCTCGTCTTCATGATAGGCAGGTGTGGTAAATTACTGTTTTAAAGTTATTCAATTATTTTTTTGATAAGCTGTTGTATGCATGTTTTTTTAAATTCTCTTACATACCTTTCTACATTCATACTTTTAATATCACATTACATTATGGTAATTCTGTATTATAATATTGTCAATTATTATTGTATTCTCATGACATTATATTTCTACAGCCCTGAAGATGGCTTACAATGTAAGCCGAAACGCTGGTAGATAATCTTTTTAAAAATACACTATTTTTAAATTCATATATTTTTTTTTTATCTACCTTTATCGAACCCCAACTAAAATCATCTAATAAAAATGAACAATGAACACACTCACTGATAATCCCACAAAACGACCTAGGGTGGAGTAACCTATATAAAACACACATTATCAATAGAATTCAAATGAATTCAAACATATATAAATACAATCAAAAGATCCACAAAACATGTTCATTACAACGAGGGGGAAGAAACAAAGAGGTCCTAATCCCTGACAAACCTAACTTAAAGGAAAAAGACACATTATAGGAAAACAAACAATCGAACATCAGACAGTGCTTAAAAAGTAGACAATTCGGCCTGAGGATGACCATTGCTGAAAGTGCTCACCATTAGGACACGGAATCAGCTAATGGCGACAGACCCATATAAATATTAAATATATATTTATTGGTAGGAATAATCCTGTAGATTATAAGCTAGTTCATCTTCTTATGAGTTTCAGGTCTTGGTACCCTTACATTATTATACTATAGTAATATTTGTTAGTAAAATGGATACAAATTTATATTTAAGTCATTGTTATTCTTTTTTAGTTGTAATGATGCTTTCTACAAAAATGAAAGAGATAAATGAACTTCCTGTTAAAATAGTAAAATAAGGTCATGAAAATTAACTTGGAAAATAAAAATGTTGGTTTGAAAGATGTCAGACAGACATACAATATGTCAGATAGTAAATAAAGAAAAAATATTATTTGCAATTTTTAAAAATGTACTTGGTCATAAGTTTAGACTCAATGAATTTTTAATTCGTCATAAATACAGAAGCACCTAAGAATCAATTTTTTGATCATATTGGGAGCAGTCACAGACTTTTTTAAAATGATTTCTGCTTTCAAAGTTACTTTTTGCTTTGCATACTATCTTAAAATAAGTACAAAACAAATATGTTTGAAGAAAACGCTACAAAGCAGAATAGAAAAGAATCTGCAGATAAGAAATACAGTGTGTAGAGATTAACAGTTACAAAACTCATTGCTAGGTGCCACTTAGTGACTAAAAGAATTAAAAAATGATCCAAAAATTAGTTGTTTTATTTTCTTTCTTAATTTCAAGACTATTAAAAATAAGTGGATGTAATTTGGAGAGAAATCAAACTATAATAGTAAATCATATTAAAACAGTTGTTACAGTATTAAGAACAAAAGTATGGAACTAAAGTAAAAAAATAAATAGAGACAGACCATATTGTTCGAGCCTTCAAGAGATTAATATGAGATTGAATCTCAACAAGAGATTTTTCAAGAGGGTTTTAAACCTTGGGGCAAGAGTAATTAATGTCTGTAATTCCATTAAAAGCTGTTAAATAGTATTGAAGCTAAGATGGAGAAGAATGGAAATATAGAAGATAACAGGTCATGACAGTGAAATATATAATGTATTAATTTAAAGTTTGTAAAGATGAAAATTGGGGGGAGTTGGAGAAAGCTAATATTTGACCGATACAATACCTCCTCTGCTTTAAATAATTTAGGAAGTAAAATTGTAATCATGGTAAATATAAACCTAACAAAACTTGAAACAAAAATGACTATGAATATTGACATATAATTTTTTTAAATAAATAAAATATATGTGATTTCTAAGTTTTAATATTTCTTTTTTTTTTTCCTCTGATAGCTCCAATATTATTGCTCGGAAAGTATGATAAATCCCCTTACATTTTCCGGTATATCTATGAGTTTATGTATGAAAATTTATACATATTACTGATGGTAACAAATGACTAAAAGATTAATGCAGATTTGTAAATTTTTCAATAATAATATGATCTATATATTAAATATATAATATAATACAACAATAATAATATTTGTGTCATCGGCACTATTAGTAGTATTGTGTCATTTATTACAAATGGCAATAAGAGAAAAATATGAATTATTTTCTATAATATATTAGAAACAAGAATAAAAAATTTACATAGAACATAACAGAGAGTGCTCCCCATACATTCTGCAAAGTCTATATTTCTAGTACAATAGTCATAAGTATTATCAAATTTAAAACCTTTAAATTTCATGAGAAATTGTCAATTTTATTAAATGACAGGAAATGAAAAGAAAAAAATTGCGAGTCTGAAGAAACTTGAAATAGCTGTTTCACTTGCAGAAATGTCTTGTAAACTGACTGTTGTAAATTTGAAAAAAAATGTATTAATTAGCTCCTGATAAGATTCCATACAACATAAAGCCAGTTGAGTAGAATTTGCTTATAAAACAATGAGCTTTTATTTTAATTTTCAATGCCTGCATTCCTCAAAAAAATATAGTCAGAAATTATATAAATCTTAAATAAGTTATCAACTTTGAACATAAATTCAATTTATCAAAAATTATATGAAAATCCCTCAGACATAAAAACAAAAATTACCTAAGTACAGTTGGGGGAGAGAGTCTCTTGCAGCACACATTTGGTAAAATACATGGTAATTACGTTCACCGGGTGACTGAAATACAACTCTAGATTTTTCCAGTAGATAGGTCCTCATGCTTGCTCCAACAATTCGGTAGCTTTTCGAAAATTGCAACTCAATGTATTTTCCAAAACGAGAGCTATTGTCATTTCGTATTGTTTTGGCATTCCCAATAGCCTATAATTTGAAATTTTAATAAGATAAAATTTCTAAATAAATGGAAAAATGATATTAAGGATAATTGAGACTCACTTCCATGATGGGACTCGAGGCAAGTACTTTTCGTTCGACCTGGGTTTCTGTTGCTGAACCTCCAACAGTCGCAAAATATCTCATAGCATACTTAGCAGAAACTGTTTTACCAGCCCCGGATTCCCCGGAGACTATGATGCTTTGATCTGTTTGCTCTCTAACAAAATAAAGCACAAAATCAACTTAAAAACTTTTTTTTTTTTAATTTAAAAAAAGTTAATTATTAGTATTAACTTTTTATTTTACTATAATACTAATTCATCTAATGTTAATAATTACTTTTTATCACGTGCAATATTTTTAAAAAATAGTCTCCTTATGTCCATCAACCAGAAGTCAAGTAAATACTAAGAAACAGTTAGGGAGAAAATGCACTTTTCAGCAAATTTTTATTCCCTATCAATATGAAGGATGTGGGCAAGCTGTGACCACCATTTATCTGATCATAGGTTTTAATTGATGACTATGTGTAAAATAAATTATTTGCATCTCGGGTTCTTGAGGTAGTACTCTAAACATATTCTAATAATAATTGTATTGAATTTAGTAAAATAATTTACAATTACTATTTTTATTAAATTTGAAAATATTTAATTTTTGTTTGTTAAAAGTATTAATTTTATGGCATTATGTCATTAAGTAGATAAAAATTCAATTCAATATCACTTTATTTATCTTTATAATTAAATAGCTCAGCACCTATTTACAAGTATGCTGCCTATCACTTTCTCAATCAGGTGGTTATAAATTCAAAAATGCTTTTGAATACTAAATAATTCTAGATCATGAACTAGGTCTAGTATTACCAAATCAAAAAGAAAATACCCAGAAAATCCTTAAAACATTCTTTTTTACTATAAAACCATCCTAAAATCTGAGGGGGAATACTCAAATATGAAGAATAAACAAATAAATCTGATGATGTTCATCCCCAGTCAATGATATTTGTTGCACTTTTCCAGAGTTATGATATAATGATATGTTTCCAAAAAAAAAAACAAAAACTGTTTATGTAATAAAAGTATCTTTCGCCATTTTTATGAAAATCCAACAATCTACTGAAGGGCTTTCTGACCCCATTAATATAAGCACTTTGCCATACATAAATTACAGCTGAAGGTTTAAAAAATTGGAATATTTTCCTTGAACTCCTTTCCAAACATTTGTTTTTTTTTTAAATGTTTCTAATCCATCTGTAATGATAATATAAAACCATTCAAGTTTGGTTGTTTCCCCAACATTGGGAAACAGATTCGTGAGACCCAGGTTCAATTTTTCACTGAAAGAAAAGAAAAATCAGACCACAGGATAAGGTCCTAACCTAACACCTCAAACATAGTGGAAATATGATCATCCACACAATAAGCTTTCATCTGGATGCATGTCTATGGCATCTAATGGATTTGGTTCTAGTATGAGTCTTGGTTGCAGTTTTCAGAAATATTCAAGAAAGACTGAAAATAATTATTATATCATAATTAAAGATATTTAAAAAATAAATTATAATTACCATTTTAAAATAATACAATAATGTTTACTATCATTCTCACTACTGTGTTACTAATTAGTCTGCTAATGTGATATGAATTTCATCATTTGAGTTCACATGCCTCCATGTCAGAAACTGGTTTCTCAATACACTAACTTTCAAGATATATTGAGTAACTATCTACAACATAAGGGTTGGTTATCCAGTTTTTCAAAATTTTAAAATAACATTTATAGTAATAAAAACAAGCCCTTAACCAACAATGATAAAAAATACTTCCCATGTTTAAAATGTTAAAAAAAAAAAAAAAAAAAAACACCATTGACCTCTTAAGCTTGTAAGCATACAAGAATGATGTAAAATGTTAGATATCTAGAACTGGAACTAGATCAACCAGGAAGAGAAGTTGAGAAGCTGCTAACCCTCTTGAATATTTCCTAAATATTTTCTTAATACAAATGGAAGCTTAAATATGGTATTTGATACCTTTATTTATAAAGGTTTGTAGATGCTAGAGTATATGGGCACTGACACAAATATAAATACATGGCATGTTAATATATATTTTCAAATAGAGAGTTTTTTTGACCGTAGATATTATTATCAGATGTTTTTTTTGTTGGGGTTCGGTCAAGGTAGATCCAAAAAAATATAAATTTTAAAAATGTGTATTTTTTAAATTATCTGCCAACATTTCGGCTTACATTGTAAGCCATCTTGAGGGCTATCATGAAAATGGGATCTTAGTGGAACAACCTCCCCTCTCACCTTCATGATTGCCCTGAAGATGACTTACAATGTAAGCCGAAACACTGGCAGATAATTTAAAAAATACACATTTTATAAAATTTGTACACTTCTTTGGATCTACCTCGACCGAACCCCAACAAAATCTATTATTATCTAATAATAACATCTATGGTTTAAAAAAACAAAAAACTTTCCATTTGAACAAATAAAATAACTTGGGGTGTTCCTACAATGTCCAACTCTACACATAGACCTCAGTCATGAAAATGTGATCTTAGGCACATCCTGTCCCCTCTTGCCTTCTTGATAACCCTGAATATGGCTTACAATGTAAGCTGAAACGTTAGAAGATAATTTTAAAAAATACACATTTTTTAAATTGTATCTTTTGGATCTACTTTGACCGAACCCCAACAAAAAAAACATCTGATGTTAATATATATTGTGTTATGGCACAACCTGAAAAGCTTGATTTTTCTGATCTATAAATACTTCTTTCAGACATATGAAATATAAACTATTTATAATATATTCCTATATATTAAAAGAAATTATGAGGATGTGTACCTCTCCATTTTTGTATATGCTTCTTCAGCAACAGCAAATATGTGAGGATCCAAATCTCCCATAGCTCGATTTCGGTAAGCCCATATAGTATCAGCTCCATAAATAGAAATATCTTGGTAAGGGTTGATAGCAACAAGAACAATACCTAAAACATTATTTAAAATTTAGGTTCTAAAAAAGTAGCTTATTATAGAAGTAACCTAATTGAGTAGCTTATAAATATAATCTTTCGATCAAAAAATGAATATATTCACATTTTAATTCTAAAAAAGACTATATGCCTATATAGCTTTATAAAAATTAAGTGAAAGTCAAAAACAAATTTACATTTATATAAACATTCATAATTCATACTTACAAAGGATTAACGGGTATATCCTTTCTGAAGGTATAGTTATAAATAGATAGATAGATGTGCACTAAATTACTCCAGAGAACCATGGGAATGGAGTACATAGATGGATCGTAGGTAAAAGGATAGTTTGGGAGCATTCTGAAAGAAATTAATGAAGCTATGTTATGGAACTGAGGGAGAAGGAGAGAGTTTTCAGTTTGATAAGGAGAAGGAAGTAGTCTATTGCGTTGAAGACTTTCATTAACTCCAGAAGGATAAGAATAATGATTTTTGTTTGTGAATTTTTTTTTTTTTATTTGGTTTGTTGATTTTTTGCTATGGTGAATACAGTTAATGTGTGTTTGTTGTTAGAAAATTGTACGAGAGTGGATAGGGTGGAAATATCCCAGACAGAAACCTGACTGGCAGGACTTAGACTTGGGTAAGTGCTGCCAGGAGAAGTATAAATGATTAGCTAAAGTGCTTTTTAACATGGTAATCTATTCAAGTCTCAGAATATTACCAAAGAAGAAGTGTGATGGTTTAGGAAATAAGAAACAATACAGAGATCTAGAACATTTTTTCAAAAATAATTAAAAAGAAAACTAAAATCAGTAGGCAAGAAAACATGGAAATAAGAATGGACTAAATAGTAAAGGGTTGATTCAAAAATAGAATCAAAAGAAACACTTACAGAGCAATAAATAACCACAAAAAGGTGTTGTTAATAACATTCCTAAATACTATCTAAAACTTATATATATATGTTATAAAATTAAATTTAATATATTAAGATTTAAAGTTTTGGTCTCCATCTTACTCTTTTTTTTGTAATCAATTTTAGCCGTTAATGAAC
>KZ808041.1:2567-62347 GCA_000696205.2 Oncopeltus fasciatus
GTATTCAGCTGTTAATTTGGAAACGTTTTGTTCCTAAGTGTAAGGGTAATTTTCATTTATCTACAAAATATTATTTATTTAAAATAAAGTATACAGTTTTTAAAAACTGTTAAATAACTTGGAAAACATGCAAATTTATTAAATCCACATTTATTTTGCATATCAGAGAAGAGTAAGTAAACAAAATGTAATATTTATTCTTAATTATTAGTTTTTTTATATCATTAACTTAAAATAATTAACAGTAATAATAGTTGCTTTTTCTCAGTTTTCACTCATTCTTTGACGGCTTCCTCAGTGGTTAATGTAGAATCGGTAAAAAATACATATACGACACAGTCAAGCTTAGCAGATGAATTTATGGATATTTTTAGTGACCGTGAAAGCCCATGGGAATATCTTAATATATTTTTTATAAAATTTTTAGTGATTATTAATGTTAAAAAATTATATAAAAAAACCCGATTATTTTCTGTAATTTTTATTTTCAAACCAAAGAAGATATTTGGCTTTTTTTAATTCGGTTTTATATACAACCCATTTCTTTGTTCATCGATTTCAGCAATTAACAAACTCATCTGGCGGTTTGCTTTAAAAAATAACTTAAGCACTCATATAGACATGTATAATATTAGCGGACCATATTTTTGCTATCTCAAATTTAGTATCGGATAATATCTGTGTAAATTTTTAAAAATTCGCTACCATAAATGATTAGTCTGCTTTTCCTGCGGGAAATTCTAAAATGAAGGAGAGATATGCACCCAGAGAAATAAATAATATTTACTTATTATGATAATAATCATTTTTATCGATAACATAGATAACCTAGCAATAATTAAAACTCCTATTAATAATAATTATGTTATTGTGGTTACTTAATTTAATTTCTAAAATAAGAGAGTAACATTGAATTTAGAAAATTTAGTTTTCTGTGATTGACTGATTAAAGAGAGTTTTGGAAATCTGACCACCACCATTAAAGTAATTCTTATTTTAATAATCTTCTTAAGATAAAATATATTTTACGATCTTTAATAATTTGAAAGTTTCAGTAAAAAAGAAAACTTTTAATTAAGGGAACTAAATTATCAGGTCTGTTCCTGTATGGCCTTTATGGTGTCTGAAACCCTTTGTGAGGAGTAGGAGTATTGTGCGAGGGCCAGATTACCAGGTAGATGGTTTCAGTATGGTTGATTACACCTGTGTAAACCATGAGAGAGCGTATTTCAGGAGCATCCCCCATGAATGACCTCTGCTCTCGTGTAATTCCCCTATCGGCGGGTCACATAGACCCTGCCATTACGCCGGACATCCTCCAGACCCTGTACACCTCCGAAATTGATAACGGGCGATAACGCGCTGAAAGGACTCGCAGGGCGCTAAGGTTTTAATAGACTGAGTGCTTCCCTCTGCTAACACCTTTCTCCGGGGAAGAGGGTGGGTCGCCTGTCGTAAAAGCCGAGAGACGCCCCCCCATAAAAACCCCCTTATCTGGGGTGGAGACCGGCGACACAGAGGGAGGGGAACGTGTAAGATTTGATTGGCCAAGTATTACGGTCCACCGAGCTCCACGCACTATAGATCCCGCCCAGTCCCCCGTGACATCGCCCGAAATGTTTCTCTTCCCGCCTTTAATAATAAACCCTTTGAAGTCACAAACGCGTCTCAAGCTATTAATTTTTGATTATTCGCTAGGAAGTCCTGATATTTTATATCTGCCCAGAATTACTACCCAAGACTTTAGTTAATGGAATTATATACAAAACTTTTTTTTTTTTTTAAACCTTTATTTACTTTATACATTCTGTTTAAAATAAAAACATTTTGTAATTTGTATGTAAAGTTTTTTCCGGCTTGGACCGTGTAAAGTTTTTGATGGTTGCCGAGCTTTCGCACATCCTGTGATGGCTTCTTCTGGGCTGAATAGAGAATCAAATTCACAAATCTCTATTCAGCCCTGAAGAAGCCATCACAGGATGTGCGAAAGCTCGGCAACCATCAAAAACTTTACATACATCTGATGACTGTGGAAGCCTACGTGAACATTTTGTAATTTGATTACTATGAGTAGTCAAAATGACATTGAATGACAATCACATGAGGAGGGAAGGTGACCAATGACGCAACTCTCAAATTTATATAAAACTGGAATAATAATTGTATAACATTTGTAGAAAGGGTTGTCTACAATTATTTTCCCTCAAGTTCTTCCTTATTCAAACGAATGTCGGTTTAGTCCAAGTGGCTATAACTCGGTTTTTGGATTTGTTATTCTTATTGATTTAGTGTGAGGGGCTATAACTCTTAAACTAAATTAAGACAAATACTGAATATTAAGCAGGTCTATGAAGCCCTGAAATCCACAATAACCCTCTGATTTGTTGGATTTGGAACTAAACAGCTAATCAGCTGTTAAGTAAAAGTGTTTACTGTGAAGTATAACATTGAGTAAATAATAGTTGCTGAATCGCACCGGTCTATGAAGATTTTTTGAATATAAATGATTCACTTAAAAAAAAAAAATACTCAGTAGTAAATAAACTTAGGTTAAATCAATGATATTTCATTAAAACCTGGCAACTGGTATCTGGTATCATTCAATCATATTCGCGAATTCTAAAAGAATAGCAAACAATTGATGCGAATAGAGTAAAAAATAAATCTGTTCCAGCCAGGACTCGAACCTAGATCTCTTGCTTTCCGGGCCAGTATGCTAACCATTGCACTACCGGGAGAGCTAAATTACTTATTAAATTCCCAACACACTTGCTTCAGTCTAACCCACGGGAAAGACGAATACATCGTCTTATGCTCGAGGGATTCATCGACTCTTCATCATTTATTTTTTATTTTCATTTATAAATATCAATTTTGTTGTGGTGTATGATCCCGCGTGGGATAATACACCCCAAATAAATTAATATTTATAAAATAATAGCTTGTATTGTTGTACCCGCAGTACTCACTATCACGAAATAACGCGGAACGCGAAGGATTTAAAATCTGTTATTTATTGTGAAACACTGAACTCCCAGTCTAAATGAATCTCTACTCTTTGATATCTCACTAATAAATTAAATATTCTCGTGTATTTCGTGGTAGATGGCATTCCAAAATAGTGCTCTGCTAGAGTGATATAAAGGTTTTTCTAGAGAACTCTATTACAACTTGTCTTTAGGTAGTCTAGTTGAATATTAATCTGACAACCCTCGACTACAGTACAGTCTTCTATTATAATTGCTAATCAATTGTTTTCATTAGTTTAAATAGCAGACATCAGGCTGAATTTGACAATAGAATTATAATGAACCGTCTCAGGAGGGCGATAAGACTAATAACACTTAGCATAGTTTTACAAAACTAAAGAAATAAATGACTGTTAACTACAGATAATATAATTGTAATTACCAGAGAAACTTATTTCGTCTTCTTCATATTTATTCAGGATTCCAATTCGTCTTAAATATATCTGCTTTCTTAGTTCATTTCTTTAAGAATATTAGGTAATTGGGAGAAATGACAATGGCTTAACCTTGGTAACTTATCTATAACATGTTTATGTATTGTCTATTCGTTTTTTTTATTATTTATTTTGATGAAGTCTCCATCCCTTCTACTCCGCACCCTTTGAAAAAATGTGGGAGAGGGTAGTTGAAGAAATTTACTTAATTTATGGCTCAAACTGTGCGTAGGGTTAATCTTAGAATCTAAAAGATGGATTAGATCATCTTGTGATCGACAAGAAAAAATGAACATTCAGAAGACTCAAAGAAGAAAAAATAAATATCTACCATCCTAAAGTAACTAGTGATACTGTTGTAAGATGGATAAAGGTGTTATAGTTTTGGCGTCTTAGTCACTAAATATCATTTAGAAACAATGAGGAAAAGTTCAGGAGCAGAAAATATAAACGTCAAATAAAATAAAGAAACAGGGAAAAAGAAACGAGGAAGGCCCGTCAGTTCGCGAAAATTTGATCGCCACGGGCCAAGAGTCCTGTTCCCAGAAAAATCACTGCAATTAGCACGAAAGAGACTACTGCGGGCCCAAGAGCTGATGGCACCTGGTGCCGGAAGGTGGTAGAAGGAGCCTGGCCGACGGAGCGAGGGAGGGCGTGTATTCCACATGTAAGTACGGTGGTTGTCCGGAGTCCATTAACTTGCCTGGTATGGGTATGGTGACAATGTTTGTGATCCATATTACATGCAACTAGAAACGGTGGAGACAGCTCGGATGGGCCTACAGATATTTGGCGCACTTCAGGTACTAAGCATACATAGCTAGCATTTGGTGTGTGCTTATGCCTGTTACTAACCACTTTCCGTGTGATTATGCTGACCGTGGGTCTCAGACAGGCATACGCCCCACACAATTCACAGGAATCCTTCTCCCGGGTTGACCTCCCAACTGGGCTCAATATAATTTTTTTTTTTCCTTTTTGTCTTTTTTCTTTCCTCATATCTTCTCCTCTCATGTAAATTCAAACAAACCTGTATCCTTAAGGAAGTTCATCACTGTATTGATGTTATCTTTGTTATCTCCTAATCTATGTTTTTTCTATTAGGGTAAGTTTTCTTTAGCTCTGGCCAAGGCATCGTTAGGGTTGCCAAAATGGATATGATGATAATTACTCTACAAGCAGCATATAAGGGGTCACTATCGTGATAACAAGCATGAGGGGGTACACGACGCTCAAACTGGCAACCATGTGTTAACTTTGCTTGGCCAATCCGAAGGCAAACAGGACTTCACGTAGGCTACGATGCAGTGACTTCAGCTATTCAATGGGGTTCAATTTTATATTCTGTAAGTTAGCTGTAAGAAAATCAACCCACAATTCCTATATGGAGCATAGCCAGTAAGAGGTATAACCACCAAGCCTGGCAGTTCATGAGCCGCATTTGCTGCTCTATTGGCCCCTACATTATCTGTCTGTTCTGAATCCCTTATAAATGTGACTCATTTACCCAGTCGATATAAGTACCGAGGTAAGAATAAAAGGATCCTCGGATGTAAACAAATAAAAACAATTCGAATAAATGATTTTTTTATTATTCCTAGTAGCCGAAGTAATGTAATTAGGAACGAATAGCCCAAAGCACCGGTGTATAAATGCTGGCTGAAACTAGCAATTTATATATACCGGTTCTTTTCCCTTCAAAAAGGTTTCTGAACGTTCATATTAGAGCCATGAGTATAAACCACACCATCATGGACAATGGTAGGGGAAAATGTTATGGGAATTTTGCTGAGTTGCCAGACGACCAACATTACCCAGCCCATTTCTGTTCCAGCTCTTCGTTTTAATATAGACCCCCCCCCCCCTCTCCCCTGCACATTGGGTTGCATTTGCACGCTCTCCGTAGCCCTTTCACTGAAACTTCGGTATAGCAGCTCATTTATATAACTATCATTTTACTTCATTTCCAAGTATTAACCAGTCTATGTCGTTAGCTTGTTGTGCAATAAACTTGATAAATACATTTTAAAATAACTTATCTATTTGTCAACTTAATGTTTTTTAACAGATTTACCGTGATAAAATCGAGCTATTGAAATCTGTATCTTGCTGATAATTTTTAAAAAATTCTACAGATCTTGTGTGTGTGTGCGTGCGTGCGTGTGTGTGTGTGTGTGTGTGTGTGTGTATGATCTTATTCATATTTCAGTATATTAAAATTCAACGGAGGTTAGAAATTCTTGCAAGCCCTACTTTAAGAGATGTCATTAGTAATGGCACATATTTTGACTTGTAATTTTCTTATCAGTGATCAGTAATATGGGTTTGTTAGAAAGTAAGTTGATTATGACCTTGGTATGAAAATGTACTTTCACTCCTGGAGTTTGGAGACAAAGGGTTCGCAGCCGCCCTGAATAGCTCGGGGCTGTCTGAATGGGAAGGTTGCTTGTCACTCCCATGTTGCTGGCGTACGTGCCANCCCCCCCCCCTCTTCATGTAGTTTGCCTCCGAGCCCCTACACTGTCTCCTAAGTATTTACCGTATTAATTCAGCCCTTCTACTCCAATTAATTAAATTCATATGATTGTAAAGACGTGACACCCGAGGCAGACATGGACTGACTAAAGGATGTGCCTGACTGAGATCCTATCGAAGCCCTTCCCCCTGTAATTAGAGGAATATATTTCTACTTTAGAGACTTAAGAGGCTATTTCTGACAATAATAATTTCATGCACACCTTTTGCTAAATATGAATGAATATGTTCTTTATAAAGTAGGAAGAAACCCTGATTTACTCTAGTAAAGTAAGCTATTAAAGTATGTATATACATAAAAGCACACACACACACACATATATATGGCGAAATGTTGTTTTTCTGCCGAGCTTTAACACATTCTGGATAGCTTCTTTAGGGCTGAATAGAGAAATACTCCTTTGTGCTGTAAGCATTTTTAAATTATAATTATATCGCAGATATTTTCATTTTGGTCCTAATTATTATCTCTCCACAAGCTATTTCAGCTAAAACGTTCAGTTTATTACATTTTTTCTGTTGTTAATAATTGTTTGTTTTTATTCCAGGTGAGTCCACTTTAACTGATGATGGGCTACTAGTAAGTACATATATAATAATATGATTATATAATATAATTTGAAAATTTATTAGTAAACCATCTTCAGCTTTAGTCAGAGTATTCCTTTTTTTATTGGTAAAAATTACGAAAAAGAGTAAGTTCAAGATCACATTCGTATCTTGGTATCACTACCGACGTTTCGACTTAACTTTAAGTCGTCATCCGGGTGATAGTGGTGTATGGGGAGGTTTATGTTCACATCTCAGAGCACAGAGCTACACTGAGAGGCGTAGTAGAATTTTAAATTTAGTAATACGTGATAGGTACAGATGTGTTGAAATATTAAAAAATCTCACTATTTTGCTAGCTTTAATACCTTCATTACCATGCAGCAAATGAAAATTAATCCAGACATAGAGATCTTTATATGTAACCTCTTCCGTCTACTGTTCTAGTTTTTCCATTTGGTTTATGGTGACTTGTGAGCGCTGAACGTACACACTTGAAAAGAGATAAGCAGCGAATGTATGTTTTTGGCTAAGATCCACTTGCTCAAAAATGTTGACTTAGACTGTGTTAGTATTATTAAACCAGTAGTCAGAACTCGGGCCCGTGTTATGTTATCTATGTATGATTAGGAGTTGTTCACGTTACACGTCTGTATTTTTTCTTTGTTGTCGCTGTTGTATCGGAGAAAATCTGGAACGCCCGTGAAGTGGATACTTAATGTTTCACTAAAAGCGCCTAAGGGTAGAGGAGGGGGGCTTCCCGAGTTAAGTGAATATTAATCCTGATATTTGGCGGCTTAGTTTATTCACAAACAGACTCTCTGATGGGAGGGGCTTCGTCCCTCGTCTCCGATAGAGGGCTTTCCGATATTTACATTAGCAAACAAAGCTTCTTTGTAAAAAAAAAAAAATAAAAATAAAAAATAAAAAAAAATAAACTATCTGTCTTCTGGGCTTTAGTTTGTTGAAGTTTTGTATGTCCCTTCGAATCTATTATCTATCATTATTACTTTTGCCCGTGTGCGTTACGACATATTCGTCTAGTTTGTTTTGTTAATTCTGTTAATAAAACTCGTCGACTGTTGAATACCACCACTTGGACCAGGAATCCGTCTAGTTTTGTGCCTCTTATAATATATTAGTTGGCTCACTTGCACACACTTATTTGTGTATTGAAGCTCTTTCTTTAAGCTTAATAAAGTATGAAGGGGGGAAAATTAAAACTTAAGAACTTAGAAAGCCAATTAATACTAGTGTGTTCCCTTCTCCACCCACGGTTTCCATTTCAAAAAAATTCTCACAAATTTCAAAACATTTCCTCTCAGTCGTGAAAATGTGATCCTAGGCACACAACGTCCCCTTTTGTCTTCATGATAGGTAGGTGTGGTTAATTATTTTTTATTAGTTTGTTTTTGTATTTAGAGTTTTTCTACATAGTTTACTAAATTCATACTTTTCATATCTCATTACATTTAGTTATGGCCATTCTATATTATAATATTGTAAATCATTTTTTTTTTTTTTTTTTATTTTTTTTTTAATTGTTCGTATATTGACAGCCCTTTAGATCGATTCCAATGTAAGCCGAGAAGTTGGCAGATAATTAAAAAATAGACATTTTTTAAATTGTTTTTTTTTTGTATCTACCTTGACCGAACCCCAACAAAAAAAAAAAATCTAATAATTTCGTGAAGCATGAGCAACACTTGTCTGATGGCCGTTCTGTGGAGGAGTCTTGTAAGGTTTCCTATTCCTCTTACGTCTCTGCTGCTCGGTATTACGAAGAAGTATTTGTGTTCTCCCCATAATGCCCTTATACCGGACACAGTCGTCAGAAGCCTTCCTTGTCCAGCTTTAGACATCTTTCTATGAACGCCCCTACATGAGTGACCTTATCTCCTCTCATATACGAGCTATTCCCCACGTAAGTACCAGCTGCGCAGTATTTACGTTCAATGGGCCATGGGATTGCTCCTTCGCGCGCATAAGTACCTTTTGAGCGAATGTTTTCTATCATTGGAGAGAAAATTTTTATCCTAAAAATGGTTTACCCCATTACAATTCTGTCTTTTTTTTCATAAAATTGACGGAAAAAAAACTTAATTGAGATATACCGTATCACATGTGGGTTCATATTACTTTACTAAGTCCATTAGAGTATTTCTTTTTCAACTTTTATTTATTTATTACATTCTGTAAAAAATAAAACATTTTGTAATTTGATTACAATGAAAAGTAAAAATGACAATCACTTGAGGAGAGAAGGTGACCAATGACACCATTCTTTATAGAGTATTTTATTCAAATTATGGATATGTTGTAAATCCTATAATCTTCCATACTTGATGTTCATACAACAGAGATACCAAGAAAACACAGAGAAAACAAAACTCCAACGCGATGTGTACGTCTGTTTGGTTATAATAGCCATTTTAAACTTTTAATTCTTCACTTTGGNTTGAGGATCACTCTCTCATGGCAAGTTACCTTCTTCAGAGAATCTTCGCATTCCTTGCTTTCAGAAGTTTCTCTCCCTACTACCGCTCAGTTCTGTCTAATCAGGAATTATGTGAAATCTCAAATTGATAAATCATGCCTACCCTAATAAGCCCATTTCTATTGCTGTATTTAATTCGTGCTTTAACCCTTCTTTTAATTGAAAAAAAAAAAAAACTAGTTCAATATATAATAATAAGAATTGAAACGCGGATCAGTTATATAGCGGCATGCCAGAATCCTATGGGAGAATTAATATATAATAGGGCGTATATAATATAAAAGTAGACTGACCAAAGAAGGGAGGTTCCGATGACCAAGAGGTGGTGGGAGGAAACTCTTCAGGGACATACATGTCGTCAATGCTACCTTATGTGCATTCAATTCACCCTCTCTGTATTCTTTTTGCTTATCAATTGTCTTTATTTCACGTTCAATTTACGAATGTGTGACCGACGTATTAGGTTAATTTGACCAATAAAACAAAGCAATGGAAAAAAAAAAGTCATTGGATTATTTTCTAAAAATCCCTTCATCATAAATATTTTTTAAGCTCTATAGGATAACTCATTTATTATTCTGAATGATAACTGGTAAATAAATGTGATCACTAGTCTGGTAATGATTTGTTCTTCTATAACTACCAGCATTAAATATATTCAATTTATTTCAACTTCTTAATTTCTCTATTTCTTATGCAATTATTTTAATGACTCAGGAGACTCCAGCTACTTCTAATGACTCTTTAATTCCCTTCTATGGCATAAAAAGCTAAGGAAATTAGAAATGTTTTGCAGTTGGTCGTTGAAGTCGGAATTTCTCCCAGAGTTAACCAACCTTGAAAATCCCATTGTCTTAGAGGGTGAATACAAAATGGACGAACAGTAATTGAAGGTATTGTCCCCCCCGAAGTTTTTCTAAAGGTAAACTGGAACAATTAAAACTGCGCAGAACACTGTGAATTTGACATTTCAATTAAACTTTCTTGTACCTAACGGAAGAATAAGTCAAGTCAAATTTATTTTCTTATTTACAATTATTATTTGCTCTTCAACTAAATTATAATTGCTGTTTACTCTTAAATTGGCATTGAAGTTTTAATGCACATTTCCTTAATTCATCTTAAATTCATTTATTTTAGCCAATAACTTTGCCTTTTTATACATTTCGTCCTTCTTGTTATTTTTCTTCTGGTTTCTCTTCAATATTAGCAAATTTCTTTTTAGAAAATCGAGCTTTTTATCAGACTTCTCTAAGAAAAATTGCAATATCTTCCTTACTCTCCTAATTATTTATAGAAGAAATAGGGTAGCAAGTAATGAACTAATAAGTTAATAAAAAATGTATCTATGTATGTGTGTATATATAACTTTTACTATTTTACTTATTAATAGGCACACAACAGTTTTAGGTCAATTTTTAATCACATTACTGGGAAATGGCCTACTCTTAGTCAATCACTATCTGAGTGATAAGTCTAAGTTCATAACATACATAATTATGCCTTATTAATTATATTTAACATTATAGTTAATATATCAATAGTAAATTTCTATTCTACTATTAATCTTGTTTTTGACCATGATAAATATTTACATATAAACCGAACTAAAATTATAAAACTGTATAAAATTATCTTAATCTTAAGAGTAACTAAAATTTAAAACATATAAGCAAACGGCCACACGCACACTCGATTATGGCACATTTGTAAATAACATCTTACTTATAAACATCATTCTCTTAGTTAGTGCTTATTCCTTTTTGTTCTCTATTTGTCATTGATTATATTTATGGGTAGAATTTGATCCGTTTTGACTTAGATTATACATTTTTTTAAAGAATTATCTTATTGCGTGGGTGGGTTTTTAATTATTTATCCCCGTAGGCCTCACAGGTATTTTTGTCTTAAGGGGGCTCTATTGAATAGTTTATACGCTTTCCTTCGAAGGGGGAATCTTATGAAGTGAAAAAGAGAGAGGGGGGGGAGAGTGTGAGTTTATTGAAATTTATAACCAGTAAGAGTCAATTTAAGGCTGACTGTGGGTGAAGGCTGGCGGGATCTGTCCGTAAGGAAAGGTGGCAAAGTGTTATTAATGAGGTCGGCTAGGTAGGGTTTATGGGCGTAATTTATCACAGCAGTGGCTCGGCGAGGTTAGGCTGCAGGGCACTAGCTCCTGTGACGTAATTATCCTTGCTACTGCCACACTACTAAGAGGCGTCTTAATGGAGGGACTCGGCCGTTTAGTGCCGAATGACTGCTTCAACCCCTGTCAAATCTTATTCCAGCTCTCTGCTCTTCCAGACAAAATCCATTATTATTTTAATTTAATTTAATCAAACTGTCGAGCATATTCTCTACTTAAAGTATGAATATTTTTTATTGTGCTATTACAAGGGACTTGCTGTGATTTAGCTGGAGGCCTACATGAAATAAGCTGTGTTAAAGAGTGGCAGGAGAAGTCTGTGATAAGAGAGGAACACGCGTCTCAAGCCGGTGTCGAATGTGGGTACGTCGCTTTCCTGAGCGATGGCTGTCATATGTGACACTCTGATCGTACTCCTGGGGGTGGGGGGGGGGTGTTTGGCGGGAGGGCGAAAAGGATTTTGAGGATCACTCTCTCATGGCAAGTTACCTTCTTCAGAGAATCTTCGCATTCCTTGCTTTCAGAAGTTTCTCTCCCTACTACCGCTCAGTTCTGTCTAATCAGGAATTATGTGAAATCTCAAATTGATAAATCATGCCTACCCTAATAAGCCCATTTCTATTGCTGTATTTAATTCGTGCTTTAACCCTTCTTTTAATTGAAAAAAAAAAAAACTAATTCAAAATAGCTCCATCCCTCCTCCCCCAAAAATATACAAATTCGCTTTTATTGTTACCCTCTGAAATCATTTATGAACTGATAAGCTTTATGAATAAAATGTAGAAATGCCTAAAGATATACGTTCGTCACACTGTCATACATTAACATGAAGGAAAATACAACTAAAGATCTAAAGAGATTGCGGCTTCGCAATAGAAATTCAAAACAAATAAATAATCTGCATAATACTAGTACTATTACATAGTTAGAAACCTGAAGATGTGTATGTGCACACACAAATATGAATGCATATGATGAGGCTTCGTATTCTTACACGAATTTAGTGTTTGCTCACGTGTAGCTTGACTTCACTTTTGTGCCTTAACTCGGTGACTAGACCTGGTAAGCCATAAGTAGATGCCAACTTAAAGCCGTAGATAGAAGACTACTTCACCCAAACGGGGGAAAAAAAAAAAAAAAAAAAAAAAAAAAAAAAAAAAAAAACAGGTACCAGACGTGTACAACTTGCGCACTCCCACTCTATCCTCGGTATCTATAAAGCATATGTAGCATACATAAATACATACAAACATACGATTCATGGGATACTAAAAAAAATACTCGAATGAAATCTACATCTTTCTATGGCTTGTAAATTCTCCATGATCCTATAGAAAATATATTTAGTATGCATTTAACTGATACAAATACATTAATACGTTTTTTTATTAATCTAAATAGATTATCACGAATATAGAATATAACGTAGTATTGATCTTTTTCATTTATTGTCATCGTTTAAATTTATTTTAATTGATTCAATTAAAATAGACGAAAGAAAAAATGAATAATTTTGATTAATTGTTCCATCTAGTCATAAGATATAAAATGAGTATATTTCTTAAATCTGTACAACCTTATGTATGCTTTTAATTTAAAGAAAATTTAAGACTTTTTAACGTTTAATATTGGAATTTTTTAAAGTATAAAATATCTCCTTTTAAAGATGATTGAAATTATCTCCGAAAGAAAGCGTTCGACGGGCCTACACAATTTGTATTATAAAATCTTTGTATAAATTTCTTATCAACCACAATTCTTCATAAAAATGATAAATTTTATTTAGAAAGGGGGTTGGTTAAGAGCGCTCCAGAATGTTGGAAATTTTATAATAGTCCTAAAAGAAAGAAAACTTAACATTAAGACTATTAAAAATCTAATTCATGTTTTGAAAATATAGTTTTATGGGATTGAACCTATACGTATAGTCGATTAACCTGTACTTATAAAACAATAAACATTTTATCGAATTATACAGAAAAGGTATTTTGACCTTAGCATATTCTATACTTTTCTTAAAATTAATTTTTTGAAAATGAGAAAGTAAAGAAATACTGTGTCATAATTCAGTGAATTGTTGTAGGATGAGTTTGAACGAAGACACTCGATCTTGATACAACATTCTAATCATATAATTAGTGCATAGTATTATTAATATTATAAATATTATTATTATCATNAGACTTTTCCTGGGCACGGAGTACCAAACATTTCAATAATCCAGTTTTCTCATGCATTAAAAAAAAAAAAAAAATCTTTACCCTTATATTCTCTTAGCCCCCACCCTTACTCTTCACTTTCCATTCTTATTCTCTGCCTCTTTCAAAATACTACTCCCACTAGTATTTTGTTAGTTTCGTTAGTTCATTGGGGCTGTACGTTAACCAAGTTTTGTATCTGAGAATCGAGATTAAAAATAATGGGTAGTATAAGGGTGGAAGGAATGAGCCTAGGTTTAGGTTAGAGGAGTGGAAGGGATAGAAAGGTGTCAGGTTAGGGATTAGTCTATAGGGCAGAGGGGGGGGGGGAGGAATAGCAGAGTTGGGTAAGGAGATACTAATCCAGATTTAACTTATACCTGTAGCAGGAGGCCTTCGTCTGGAGGGAGGGAGAAGGAGCGAGGTAACCTAAGATGTACTCTCGCTCTAATTACTGAAGGGGAGGCCGATCATTTGTACACAGCTGATGGAGAAAAGCCCCCATCCCCCCCAGTCAGCTGATTGGTTTAATTAGGAAACACGAAGCCCGGTCGTCCTGGATTCAGACTAGCTGTAGGATCGCTTCTCCTAGGCGCGGACAATTCCCCTCACGTCGGTATCGCTTATAAGCTGTGTAGAAAATCGTTCTGGGGGTAATACGGGCTAGATCACTGTTCAAAAGGTCTTGTCGATCACGTTGACGTTACTGATGATCGAATGCAGGAGAAGCCATGAACTGCCGCTTGTACATCTCGCAGATTTCAATTTAATTTGGAAATTCAAGCCCGTACAATGGCACAAGTCATTGCTAAGAAAACGTTGCACAAAGACGCCTAGATTCCTATAAAATAAAAGTTCAGCTAGACTTTTGTTCTGTCAAAATGTTGATTTTTATTTATTTCAATTACAATTGAAGGAATATATTCTAAACCAATACAGTCACACTTACAAATTGATTCGGAAACACCGAAAATTGCGATAAACAAATCCATTGGCAGGTAGGACCTCCAACTTCCATGAAAGTTGACGTTTGTCTTGAAACTCCTCGACTCCGCCGGCTTTTAGTATAGATGTCGGCAACAGCCCTAACTAAATGCGGGAGACACTTCATGACAGATACTCTCCTCGTTAAAGCCATGGGAAAAATCTGCTCCCTCCCTCCCCCCTCCCACCACCCTTCTTCCTGGCAATAATCTCTCCCCGTTCCTTCCAGGGTGATGTATTTGCATTTCGGGAGGGGCTGATGGCGGTTTATGACTTTGGGGAGGGAGAGGGGATCATTTCTTACCCCGTCTTCCTCCCGACCAACCCCCTTATCACTTTCTGCTGCTTTTACTTTCCCCTTCTCAATTTTCATTCATAATATTTCTAAAGTTATTTCAGATATTTTTCTGGAAGAGTTTAAATAATAGTTGGCTCTAGAAACCATCATAAGGGTCGGTTCACCTATCCGAACTATTTACAAATCCAGTGACCCCTTCGTCTCAACATGAGTTTCGGGTAATTCTTACTTACCCCTAACCCATTATCATTAGTTGATCACTTAAATTTTTAAATAATTTAAAAAGCTGATCATGTATAATTCATTCATGTACAATAAGCATATTATATATATTCAGCCATTTCATATTTTCAAAAAATGCAGTACACATTTTTTTAAAGTAAATAGATCTATTAAAGTTAAATTTTAAAAAAATAGCTGTCATTTTTGTTTTTTTAATATGTGAGGACGATCCAAACTCAATTCAATATTATGTGAAAGCCATATTTATTTTAAAGTGTTGTTTATAGTTGTAGAATCTTAATATTATAAACCCATGTACCATGAAATTACTAACCTGATAAAAACATATTCATCAATCAAAAATTTGTAACTTTGACCATATAATTACTCAAATTAATGTTGTTATTAATTGTTTTAATAATATTTTCTTCATAGTCATTTTAATGATATGCAGTATTGTAATAGTATAGTGCTATGAATAGTAATGATAAAGGGAAGCTGATGAAATATTCCTGGCAAAAAAATGGTGTTAGCATATTTCCACGGAAGAAAGTGTTGGAGGGGCGCCAGGCTAGCTCAGGGGATCCGTACGGGTCTCACAATCCTGACGCCGCGGGTTCAAATCCCGCCCAGGTCAATCTTTTATTTATAATGTAGAAGCTTGTCCTGAGCCATGGGTGTTTAGAAGGGGGTGGCAACTTGTAGATAGCCCCTCCCTCCAATGACCCTTAGTGGTTGCAAGGGAGGCTAACCCAGCAAAAAAAAAAAAAAAAAAAAAAAAAAAAGTGTTGGTGTAGAAGATTAGTTAAAGTAGTTTTCCCTAAAGAAAATCATTTACTTTTTAGTGATAATGTCTTATAGTTCCATGTTTCCTAACAGTTAGAAAACTACTTGTTTTGTCATTTAAATAAAATAAAAATTAGTAAACATTATAAGCTTTTTTCTAAAATAATTGTTTTTGAATTGGATAATTTCTAATGATAACTGCGTAAACTTAGCATGGTAGTTGATGAATATTTGTATGTGAAATTTTTATGTCACGTAACACAACTATAAAATATTTATCTAATTTATATATTTCAATCATAAACAAATCTTTACTTTATTGCTCTAAACTAAATTTTACCTCCGCGAAAAACGTTACCTCCTCGCATTTGACATTTCAGGTAATCCCCACTCGTATTACTATATACTTAGCCTTCCATTTTTGACTTAGTCTATATTTTAATTTAATTTTTTATGCGATATTTTAATTTCATTAACTAAAAAGACTAATTGGGTCTTCTAAGTCTTAAAATTTAAATGTACGGTTAACTTCCAATCCGAATTGTTTGAACGCCTAATTTTTTATTTTATCTTCATGATAGGTAGGTGTGGCAAATTACTGCTTTAATGATATTTCAATTTTTTTTTTCTTGTCAATAAGTTGTTTGTTTGCATGTTTTTTTTTCAAATTGGTTCTTTTTCAATATTGTTTTCATAAACTTTTAATTGTCTTACACAGCTTTCTACTTTCATACTCTTGATATCACATTATATTATAATTCTCTATTATACTAATTTCAAATATTACTGTATTCTCATGACATTGTATTTCTACAGCCCTGAAGATGGCTTTCAATGTAAGCCGAAACGTTGGCAGATATTTCTTCATTAAAAAAATACATTTTTTTAATTTGTGTTTTTTGGATCTACCTCGACCGAACCCCAACTAAAATCATCTTAGAACACATTTCCTTATTTCACGTAATCCCATTTTTCCGATTTTGTTCAATAATAAACATGCCAAATTTCTTTTTGTTTTCTAAACTCATACACACACATACATATATGAAACTTGTATCAAATTATAGCAGTAATTTTAATTTTTAATTTTGTTTGGAATATTTAATTTGATCTGAGAGCTAATATATTTCAGTTTTCAAAAGTGACACTGCATGGGCTGTGGACGTGTCCACTGCAATAATTGTCTCTGAAATTAAGAATTTCTTTAGTGTTAATCGAATTACTGTCATAGATGAGATTGAAAATGCTATAAAATGTGTGTGCTTGGGAAAGTTTATATAGATACATATTTCCCTGTTTTGGAAAAAAATTAAAAATTTTTGTGTATCCCAAGTGTATATGCTTTATGTGCCTAACTTTAAACATATCTCCAGTAAATGTTTCTTCTTATAAAAAATTTATTAGTTGTAAATATTTTGAACAATACGGGCAAGAAATAGAAGAACGATAGTAGTTTATTCCCTATTTCCTTCTATTCATGGCTTAATGAAGATATTTTCTGGTGGCGGTTACCTGTAATGAATACATAACCCTCTTCCTCTCGAACAATAACTGTAATGTAGCACTACCCCTCCTCTTCCTTGAAATGATTCCCGTTTTATACCCTTCTTCTTCAGGCCATTTAGCTGTTATGTCGTATTCTTATTCTATTTCTCCCTTATGTCTTCCCTTAACCGCCATTGCCGGGTCGCTCAAATCACGGCTTCCTCACTAAACCCGCCTTATTCATATTCCTCCTTTTTAGTGTTCTCCGGAGTTCTATCTTTGAGTCGTTATCTTATTTTCTGTCTTTTACTCTCCGTCATTCCTTGCTTTCAATTATTTCTCCCTCTCTCAGGCTCTCTGGCTATCTTCCTCCGTGACGTCTGAGTGGCAGTTTTGTAATCATTCTTTTACTTATTTATTTTTCTCTTTGAGCCATTTAGTCTCTCTTGATTAATGAAGGAAATATCTTCCTTTTACCATTGTTTCATTTTGTTAATTTTTTGTTGTAAAATATATTCTGTTAGACCACTTATCTTAAAAGGCTGTTTTTTTTAAAATTATTTACGGAATGAGGCAATTATTTGGAAGTGCTTGGCAATGATTGATTGGTTTGGTTTGGTTTTGGTCCTGATTTCGAACCGTACTTGGTATGGGGTTAAGTGACGATGAAAGGTTAGTTAGCAAATACAAGGGATTCCCTTAGGACTTTGCATATGGATTAAGTTTGCCCCCACCATAGTCAAGGACCATTCATATTTATCTTGCTGGAATTAGGGGACTTCTGTCCATATGTGCTCAGGTTCCCTTATCAACATCCCTAAAGGCCTATTTCGTCCTTTTTTTCCCTAAACAACTTTCTCTTTTAGAGTGGGTTTGAAAAAAAAAAAATATATATTATACATAAGTTTGTATGACTTATACTTTGTGTAAGATACAAAACTACAAAACTTTTTTTTTTTTGGCTTATTATAAGTTATTGTTTCGAAAAAAGTGAAAGAACTTAAAAACTGAATTGGCAATGTTTAATTGTTTTGTTTCCTTTAATGAGTGATTAATTATAACTTGCTAAATGGAGGTAATCTCAATACACCAATTGGGCAACACATTTTTTTGGCGAAAATAAGTATATTTTGAAACTTTCTTTACTTAATTTGAGAGGGATAATCAGAAATACAATTGCTTTTTCATCGTGTTTTTACCTAATGTGAGAATCGAGGTCCTGTGATTTTTATTGACAATCTGTCTGCTATCTGTTAGTTACTGTGATTTAAATGTAATTCCAGTATTCATTTTCAAAATAATTTTCTTTATTTGTCCCCACGCGCATTGATACTAATCTGATAGATTTGTCGGGCGAACGTCCATTTTCAGATAACTGATTATTTCGTCCCACGGGTTTATATCGGTCTGCGTGATAGATTTTTATCTGCGAGGGGCCGAGAGTAGTGTATCTTCCGAAATGGCGCTATCTAATCTTGCCCCAAAGTCAACAGCGGTAAATAATTGCCGTGAGCCTGATTGACCTCCGGGGCCGGCATTTAATTAAAAAAGTCACACTGCCCTCGGACTGCGCTTCCCCCGGCCCGAACAAAACGGGTTAAAACGGAGTGGCTTAGGTTAGTTCGACACACGGACAGTGAGGAGGGAACTGGGAGGTGATATGTAAAATAAGGGTGGGTATAAATCTTTTTTAAGGGGGTTCGTCCCACCCCCCAACCCCTTCCATCTCCCGGGAGATTTAGGCCCCTGCCAGCGATCAGTATTTCACAATTGTGCAAGAGGGATCGGGGATGTAGTCTTCCCTCTCCCTCGTATACATACCTGTAGTGGTGGTGGTACTCTATGCTAAAGTGATGGTTTTATGACACGTCGCGGGTCCCCGTCCACCTCTTCGCTGATTACCATTTATAGCCTCTCTGCCCATACGTATTCCACTCCAACCTGACATATTGCTTCTTCCATCTGTGTGCGTATATATGTATATAGCACTATAAAATGTATACAATACCTTATTTTTTTCGCTATTCTCATGCATTATAGCTAGTTAAAGGTCATTGCTCGAATCTCCATACATTTTACCCATTATTACTGATTAAACTATCATTTTTATAATATAGTACAAAGTTTTTGTTAAAATTCAAGCGTAATCTACCTTTAATTTATTGTGTAATGTTATCATTATGGCAATCGTCATTAGAATTTATTCGTTGTATTGTTTTCAATAATAGCAATTATTAGTAAGTCTATTCTAAGATTTATTTACAATGAAATAAGTTAATAAATAAAGAATTATTTGTAGAGTGGATTGTCGGGAATTCGGTCATGATAGTTGAAGAATTAAAAATTAATTTGTTGTTCACGTAGGCTTCGACGGTCGTCAGAAGTATTTACCTTTTCTTCTTCCGGGTTGGACCGTGTCAAATTGGTGTCATTTGCCGAGCTTTCGCTCGGGCTGAAAAGAATCAACTCTCATTCTCTTTTCAGCCCTGAAGAAGCCATCACATGATGTGCGAAAGCTCGGCAAATAACACCAATTTGACACGGTCCAACCCGGAAGAAGAGACGGTAAATTAATTTGTTACCAAAAAATATTTTATTTTAGCCAACGTTTCAGCTTAGATTTCAGGCCTTCATCAGGGTTAAATATGAAAAGGAAACATACAAAATAATATAGAAACATGTCTATATATGATAATCAAAGAAAGAAAAATGAATGAAAATATGAAACTGTATGTAATCTACTATACAAAGTGGATACTGAACATATTCTAAATAAAAATTATTAATAATATTATCATTAAGACATGTTTCTAAATTATTTTGTATGTTTCTTTTTCATATTAGGCCTGAAATTCATGCCGACGCGTTGGCTAAAATAAAAACGTTTTTGGTTACCAATTAATTTTTAATACTTAAACTACTAAGACCGAATTACCGACAATCCTCACTTCAAAGAAATTGACGGTCAACAATTCATTCTATGAAGAATTATTTATTCTGCTTTTTGGTTTCATTTTTAACGATTGGTTATTTAAATAAATCCATTTATTTGTGAATTACAGACTTTTGAATGGTTCATTAACTTTATCAAGTTTAACTTTACCCAACTTGGTTTATGCATTAGAGAGAGTGCTGACTCATGGGATAGGGTATATGTTGCACCGACAAACGTTGAATACGCCACATATGTCGTGTCACTCGACGCGAAAGCGTAGTACGGTTCTTTGTTATCCATCAGCCGAATCCTCTCGACCGGAGGGTTCAGATTTAAAAGAGAAATGATGGAACTGCATCATCTAAATAATTAAAATCCGAAATAATTAGGTATGTGAATAGGGGAAGGGTATATATTGTGTGTGTGTGTGTGTGTCATAAAATCATGTTACTCGGAAACACGACATACGAATTACCCTAACTGCTTTGAATGAAGTTAACCTGACTTCCTGGGGGCGTCTCTGAACAGGAAATGAGTTCGCATACTCCAATCAGATCGTACCCGTCTCCAAGGTGCCGTCCATTGCCTTTATCTGTTATCAATATTCATGTATGACTGAGACAACCATTATCGTAAATGTATTTAAAGTGCTTTTTCGTGGTTGTCAAGATTGTATTCGTTAAATGTAGTTTGCATGAAGTAGTCGGCCAGAATCATATTTTTTTTTTACTGTTGAAAATTGAAAGTAAATTAAAATCTTCTGTATATTTTATAACTTCATCAACAACCTTAAACAAATTTATTGTGTGCAATTTTTTATTACCTATTTTTCGTGCTTAATATTCCATTTTAATTAACAGAAATAAGGGTTGGGAAAGAGCTCACAAGTTTTTAGTAATTTATTTGCCCCAGGGGCATATTCTTTTACGTGGCCAACTATACTTCTTTTATTGGCATTTATAAAATACTGTAAAAATGATAGGTTTTTGCTTTTAATCAGAGAAATCGAAAAAAAGATTGGTCAAACAGGTCACGTAGCCTGGATACTGGAGAAGCACCTTCAGATATTAGTAGGATTGGTTGTGAATTCCCTATCTTCGTCTGAAATAATGAGGGACACCATGAAGGTGAGATAGCACTCTTTGCGACGGACTTTATAACTCCCGCTTGCTTTATCCTCAAATTTTTATGGTTTTTATTATTTATATTTATAATTTATTATTTTAACTTGCCTTTTTTTTTTTTTNAGATCCAGGTTCGACTCCTGGCTGGGACATTTAGATTTTTATTCTGTTCCCTTCCATTAAAAATTCTTTCACTTCTGTTTTTGGAATGAAAAAAGAAATCTAGTGGTTTAAGCTAGTGCACTAATAAGTGTGTAAATTTAATTGGGGTGGGATTCACTTGAGATCCTACCCAAAAAATTTACTCTTACCTTAAGAATTCTATATTGAGATAGCAGTTTTTAATTTTTACAGATATTTTCGCAAAAAACAGAATGAAAAAAAAATTTCTCTAACTAAATTAACACTTTATAACTGTTAATAATGTTTATAGCTGAATTCATTAACATTTTAAAAGTATTTACAATGTTATTATATTATAGTATTTTAGTCTAAAATACTCGGACAATAATATGTACACTGAATAAATATGCTGCCCTAAACAACTTTTTTTTTTAATTATCATTAGTCTTACAAAAAGAAATATTAGAAATAGTGAAAAGTTAAATCAGTATGGTATGAATAAGGGCACTACAGTTGAACACATACACTTAATGAGGGATTGGTCAAATTTAATTTGATTTTTCTCGAACTGTGATTTAGAGTAACTTTTATAACAAAAGTGCCAAAATTCATACTACACCAATAAAATTTGTTAGCTTCAAAAATTAGAAAATATTAGCCATGAATACCTTCAGGATGGCTGTCTTCTTCTGATAAGGAAATAGAGTGAGTGATAATGTGAGAGATAGAGAGAGAGAGAAGAAGAACAAAATGTTTCATGCAAACAAACAGAACAAAAGAAAACAAATTCACATTACACAAACAAAAACAACAAAAGCATAATAAACGTAAGAGAAAATAAAGAATAAATAACCCAAGGCATTGTAAAATGTGATTAATTAAATCAATTAATTTACAAAATATTAATACTTGTGTGTGTGTGTATATATATATATATATATTCATACATACATACATGAACAATTTTGAACAGACCTTATTTTTAGATAGTTTTGAAAATTTTCGATTTACGGAAGATGGATGTTTCTGTAACTGTGAATGTAATGACTAGATGATGTGGTCCTTGTAGGGCAGTCGCTTGGACCTCAGAAGCCCCGCAAGAGTACAAATGAATCCTTGATGGAGGGAGGGAGTCTTCCGCAGTAGCCTAATTACCAGTGGTCCCTCATGAATCATTCTTAGCCCCCCCCCCACCGCCACAACCGGCCTATGCTGAACCTTTAATCACATGAGCAGCTCATTCCTGCCCTGCAGCCCTCCCTCAGTCCGTGCACGCGTTTGATGTGGTTTTAGGCTTAGGCTAAAGCTGCCAAAGAGGGGCATTGGCGGCCTCAACAAATTCGAAATTTTCCCCGTCCGCCGAAACCCTTCTATCCCCATAGGCACTACTTTCTCAATGGAACTGCCTCCTATTAAATGGAACAAAGTCATCAATCGTCTTAAAAGAAAATTGAATATCTTAAATTAGAATTTCTGTTTTTAAAATAAACTTTTAACTCTGTACTATTAGCTAAATATAGAATTAAAAATTACCGCTTAGTTTGGGATTAAACTAAAATTAGCGTAAATAGAGCAATTTGTTTTATTTATGTGTTACCTTCCTTTCAACCACTTAGGGTCATGGTAAGCTTTCATTTGTACTAAAAGCTTGCCCTGGGCGGGACTTGAGCCTAGGATTTCGAGAACCGAACGGAGACCCTATAACGTAATGTGAAAAATTTAGACGTAGAAAAATGTAATTAAAATACGCATACCGTATAAAAAAATCTTCATAGGCACGGTCATGAGCGATAATAGTGATAGATTAACGAGTATAAGGAATTCTGAAACTATATCTAGCTTGTCAGCAAGTCAAGTTCCAAGAGAAAACTGTTACAAAAAATAAATAAAAGACTCGAAATTTACAAATTTCCGAAAGAAGCGAATTCCATAAAAGCTGGGCTTAGGCCTAGAACGAGATGATTATTGCTACCGATTCATCAATATTGGAATTGACTGTATCTGATACCTATCTAGTTATATATAGATAGATATATTCATACCTTAGTTATACATATACCTATACCTACCATATATCTATACCTAGTTTACCTATACCTATTCCTTGTTATACCTGTCCCTATACCTAGTTACACCTAGACTCAGTACAAGCGATCAGGGCAGGAAATGAGAGAGACGAGAGCATCCCTCCAAATTTGAAATTTGTACACGATCAGAGACAAAGTTGTTAGAATGCTTTTAGTAATATACTTAAGAATACAAATAAATATAAATATATTCCCCATCTTCTTATTAAAAAAAGCTAGGCGGATTGAGAAGACCGCCATCTTCCTTATGGCCCAGCCTTAGCTATTTTATTTTTCTTCCTATTTTATTTCCCTGGCATGTTATATGGTCAAGTTAAATCCCAAGATACCCATGGGTTAAAGGCCCAGAGTGGAGATATAGGCCCGAGGAGGCCGCCAAACTTGTCGTTTGCTCTCTAACCTTAATGAATCCAACGGACGTTGGAATCCTGTTCAGCAACCAAAGCTCATTTCCGACACATCTCATGTTTGAGTTCCCGATCGACGGAATGTTACTCTACCTCCCCTCCCCCCCCCCTCAATACAAGTTGTCGTCCCAAATTTAGTTTGAATGTACTTACAATGCCCTCGCCTTCTAGATTATCAATAGTTGTACTGAAAACCAATAATTAATTAAAATTTTCTACAATTTAAATGGTGCTCATTAGTTGGATATTGCGTGCCCTGTTCATAGATAGGACAATTCGACTACAGTTACCATTATAATTGAGGCATATTTATTTATAACCCTTTCTGCTGGGAATATGATACTGGGTCTGGCTATCTCATTACAGTGTAATGGAGTTGTATATAAACTATATATTTAGAAGGTGATTATGTTTCAAGTAATTTCTGTGCAACTCCTTTCTTTCCTTCAAACAAAAAATGTTTTTGTGTTAGGTCTATAATTTCTTAATATTACTCTTGTATTATTATTATATAGTATATTTATTTTTGAAACTTGTTTAATAAGTATCTTGGTAATACTTGAAGTTATTTTATAATGTTCACATAGAATATATTTATTCTTAACCTTTAGATTTCTTATTTTAATTTATTAATCCAAGTTTTTCTACCTTTCACTAATATTATGATACAAATCAATTTTTCTCTCTTAATAAGAGACACCTGAGAAAATTATTTTAAATATATTAGGAGTAAATAAATATCCCTTGTATAATGTGATTATTTTTAGAAATTTATTAGATTAATTATTACACATCCTAATTGTTTTAGTAATTTAAATATTAGTAAAATTTTTTAACTGTATTTTTTCACTAAAGTTTTCTCTAGACTGGCCGGAAAAGAGGTGGTAGGGAACGCTCATCTATAGTATAAAGAAATTTATTTTTTATGAGTATTTCGTATAAATTTTATACAAAATGAACGTTAATTCATTAAAATGAACGTTGTATTTTAATCCTTTTATATTCCATAATCTTTTTATTCACGTAAGAATGAATATATTACGATAATACATTTTAGAACCCTATTAATTCCCCTCCCTCTTATCCGTTCTCAACCAAAAATAACTAAAATAAATAATTCTATATATTTTTATTTTTCTTATTTACGATCCAGCTATTGTGAATCGAGCTATGGGGTGTTGAGTTTGGTAAATAAAATTTAAAAGTTTTTCACATTTTCCTCCTAACAATTCTAATTAGGATTAAAATTGTAAACAGATAAAGTAGTATAAAGAGACTATGAGTTTAAGAAAGCAATTTTCTATTAAAAAGAATAATCATTTCTACTATATTTTTCTCCGAGTAAAAGATAATCAAGAAGTGCGTTACTTGAGTGTTGCTTGACACATTTGATGACAATGTTGATGTGTTAAAACATCAACTAAAAATAAGGAAGGTTATATGTCGCTGTACTGTCTTAAAAATTTATTTCTTAAAGAGAATTTAATAGGCTCTCTTTTCTCAAAATTGATCTTATTGATGTCCTTTGTGACATTAAATGATTATTTTCTTAATAGCACAGAAAATTTTCTTATCATACCTAGAGGTTCAATGTAACTCTAGAAAATGCTTCTCTTTGAAGAGAAACTACTCGAAAGTGTAAAATTATTTATATTTTAAAGAATCGTATAATTTATTTTATTAGGTTTGTTTTAGGTGGTTAGGGGGAAGCTCCATTCTTAACAATCTTGAATAAATTATTCATGTTGTATCTTCTGGGAATCCTAATCGGAATCTAGATAGTAGTTTAATCATGAGTCATAAGTAAAACATCTAAATAATCAATTTTGCTATTTAATCAGAATTGGCTTGTATATTGTGATTTTTTTTATTCATAAAAATTTATCTTAAAAAATAATCTATGGGTAGCATTAAAATTATATAATTTGTATCAAACAAAGTCTGTTTAAATTTAGTTCTATTAATGGTTCTACTAAGATAGAAGAAGTTTATAATACTTGTTGACAAGAAATGATTTAATTGTATTAATTACCAAAATTATTTATTTAATCATATAAATTATTTATGAAAACTTTAAATATTAAGTTAATGAAATGAATATTTAGTTATGCAGGGAAATGTGAGATTCTAGGTCCACTAACATATTACGTCAGATATGCATTCCCTAATTTGCATTATAACTCTGTGAATTTACATTTTGCATACAGTTGGAGGTGTACTAATGGACGCTGCATTCTGGATTGTGCTGTGCTAACATTAATGTTCGTATTTCTAACTGAATCTTGAGTTCTGCGTTTATGTGTGTACTTGGCGGTCAAATATATGGTTAGGGGGATCTATTATAACGCATCTCAGGAAAGTTTTGTCATTAGTGCACAAATTGAAATTGGGTTTCTGCTTGTAGCCATACTTTTAAAAGTAATAAAACTAAGTCGTCTTAGCTGTGTCGAAAGAGAACCATTCAATTCTGGAATTTCTACTTTTAAAACTTATATACATAAGTATGAAATTCTTACTCAAACGTTTGACAACGTTTCAACAATGCATTTGTGTGTGTGTATTAATTTGTTAAGCTTCATTTAGGAAAACTTTGGATATTTCCGTTAGGGGCTGAAATCGGCCGAGGAGATGTGGGTCGAATGTGAAATTTTATTGCTAAATTATATCTATATCATTTATATTTTTAAGCTTATTAAATAATGAAACTAGGAGAGTTTCATAAATAATATCAGAAGAGTTAATAAAATAAATAAAAATATAAAATAAATTTTTATTTACACCACAAGAATTGAGTATTAGTCCTTCCTTGTATAAACATTTGTGACCTACTGATTCATCATGAAACTATACATTTAGTTATTATTAGTGTAGTTTTGTAATTTTTGAAGCATATTGGTTCTAAATTTAAAACTCACATTCAAAAATGGCTGAGATCTGCACGCACATTTATGTGCAATTGCTCAGTAATTTTAACGTAAATTTAGATTATCAATAGGAAACAACGTGACTATGAGCAAGACATTAATTAGACTCATTTGGACCGAACGTTTTGAATTGTAAGCCATCAAATATAAGGTGTATCCAGGTTCCCGGTCTAATGTCCGTATGTAACCATTAAATCCACTCATCACCATATTCGTTTGTGGACGCATCGACTCCCCCCTCCCCCCAAAATAGCCTTCACCCCTTTTCTCTAGTCCTCTCCCTGGCATTCCACTTGTAATCCGTATACCCTAACAGATTTTTCTCCCCTCTTAATTTCCTGCTCTGTCCCCTTTCCTACTCTTTGGACCGGTGCAGATTGGTGCTGGGTTGAACCTGGGTTGCTTCTCGGGATAGATGAAAAACGAAAACTTATGTACTCTGTCCACAAGCGATAAAATATTGCACAGGAAATATTATATAAAAAAATCACAATAAATAAAATATATTGAGATGGATCATGTCTATATAAAAGTTTTTTTTTTCCTCTTTTTTTTCTCCAGAACATTTTGTCATGATTTTTTTGGAGGTGTGCTATTGAAAGGTGCCTGAAGAATACTGGGTATTCAAGTCTCAATAAAATTATCAGAGGAGCTTTCGAGTTGTATATAACCTGTTGGAAAACTTATGTCCTAAAAGATAAAGAGAGGAAGTAATTGATTATTTCAAAGTCGGTTTAATATATAACTTCAACAGTAGTTATTTTATGCTTTATTGTTCTTAAATTAAAGTAGAATATATAAAAACCCATTTGTTTTTTTTTTAAGTTTACGTATGTTCATTTTGGAATAACCACTTTACGTAAAAGATATCGGTGTGTTATGTCCGTGATTATTCGCTTTAACTATAGCTAGAAAAGCTATCTCTTCAATACTATGAGTCACATATCACAAGAATTTAAGACTAAATTTGGTGTATGCGTTGGTTGTACTCCTCTACAGCTCTTAAACCATCTTAAGGATCTGAAGAGTTATTTTGCCCCTAGCTTTAGACATGCCACCAAAACCAAGAATGAGACAGTGTCAGTTAGGATGCCGACACCTCGTAATTTTCAGTATTAGTCGAAGGCGTGATCTTTCGAGCTGTAAACGATGCCCGTATGATATAAACTACTTCCAACAAAAAGTGACCACTGTATTTACCATTTCATCTTCCGGATTGGACCGAGTCAAATTGTTGTTATTTGCCGAGCTTTCGCACATCATGTGATGGCTTCTTCAGGGCTGAAAAGAGAATGAGAGTTGTAAAGAGAGATTTTAAAAAATCCAGATGGTATATATTTACCATGTTTTATACACCAGGTGGTGTATAATCCCGGCGCGGTCTTGTCCTTGGGCGAAGTCTGCCTTCCCATTGGTTGATACTGTGTTCTGGCGGCTGGTCTCTGGAGTAGTCAGGTAGCTGGTCACTGATTGGTTGGATCCTCTTGTCAATTAGCGCTGGTTTCCAGTTTTTGCTCAATCTGTATCCGTCTTCTCTGTTGATATTTTTCGGATTCTTGGTTATTTCGATGGCTTCTCTGATGGTTCGTCGATAGTAGTTGCTTTCCCGGGCCAGTATTGAGGCGTCTTCGAATTTGATGTGGTGGCAGGTGTTGGCGAAGTGTTCTGCTAGAACTGACCTTTCTGTGCGTCCGTGTTTGATGTCTGCGATGTGTTCTTTGAGACGTGTGTCTATCGTCCTTCCGGTTTCACCGATGTAAGAAGTTCCGCAGGAGCAGGGAATCTTGTAAATTCCTGGAGTCCGAAGTCCAAGTTTATCCTTAGGTTTCGGAAGGTTGTCTGTTATTTTTTTATTTTATCACGAAGCCTACGTGAACAAAAAGTGACCACAATTAATATGAAAAAATACCTAGGAAATACACGTCAATAGGAAAGAAACCCGAGTAAATAAAAAAAAATAAAGTTATAAGATTAAACTAAAAGAGAGTAGAGCAGGTGGTTAATTTTTAATATCCAGGGGCTTCGTGTTTTTGTCGATTAGAATTTGATATGGCGAATCGGATGAACTCGGTATACTACCGAGGTTTTATTATTAAAAGAGGAATAACAGACGTAACTAAAATGGCTTCCTACTAGAGAACATTTCTTCCTATTTTTTCGTACTCCTCAGAATCGTGAACTCCAATCACGAAAAATGTGAGTCTTAATCAAGCTTTGTAGATGCGCTATCTTCCTGAATTAGAAGGAAAGTCGCTCTAACATATGAGGACTAGCCTTGAAGTTCTAGCGTTTGACAGCATTCTAGGATAGCACAAGTCAAGAAGGTTTGGATACTTCTTTTGGATGAATCAAGAAGGACTGTAACTCTCCTTGTTACCCGCGAGAAAGGAAGGGGATCTCGAGGAAAACCACACATCTCGTGGAAAGACAGTGTCCTAGAGGCGTTCAGGAATCGAGGTATGGATTTAGGCAAAAGAAAAGTGTTGCCCGAAGACCTATCACGGTTTTACAAGATGAAACCTCATTTTCGTACAACGCTAAAAGGGCTAAAATGATTATGATTGAATAAATAATAAAATACATCTTTGATTGATATAGATTTATATTTCAAATGCTCTTTTTATATTTTCTCACAGTTAACCGAAAATAGAACAGTCACTTCCTTGAGAAAAGTCAGTCATCGTATTTTTGTTTCTTTTAAACCTTCTTTTCCCTCAACAATAAAGGAACGAATGGGGAGAGAAATCGGCCTCTAAATGTTCTGTATCAATTTTCATCTAGTTGACTTGCAACAGACTTTGAGGGGAAGGTTCCGAAAGTGGTTACTCCTTTTTTTAGAAAATTACATCTTGAGAGAGTTCAATCCTTGAGCAGTTTTATAGAAACGCAGTCTTAGTTTGAAGTCCCAAGGCATTATTTTCTCTCTGATAAGGGACAATTGAGGACAACCTTGTGAAAGGTTTCAAACTTGGCTTCTTGATTTTCTCTTGCACTTTTACAGGAAGATTGCGTAACGCTGCCTGTAAAACATACACGATTGACATATATCCGTCCTGTAGGTCTGCACTGGCGTACTTCTCTCCCCCACCCTCTCGCCGCCCCGTTATGCCCCTTCCCCGTGTTGTAAGTGGCGTCGCACTCCCACTTCTATTATTCATTGAGCCAAGTGCAGGCCTGTTTACCAGCGGTAATGACCGGGATCTGGGCTTCGCGCTCCATTACCAGACACTTTACCATACTGTTTTTGTCGCAAGTTTACTTAAAAGCCCTACTCCTTCTTTTGCTGACGATAGCGAGACCTTACCGTTCCCTTATAACAATTTACTTCTTTGTTTTCTTTTATAACTATGAGTTTGTTTTATTTTTAGAGCTCCAGGTTAGGGGGTCATGTTTCTCGTTGCATGTAGTAGGTCTCAGTTTCTCTTGAGACTTGACATTTGAATTTTACATTGCCTCATTCTTTTCTAATGGGGCAACTACACCGTCTGGGCGTGTGTATGTTTCAATTTAAATCTGTTATCAGGGATTATATTAAGATGAAGCTGTTTTTTCTTTCAAAATATTAATTCGTATTACTTATTTTTATAAGTATTTATTTTCTTTAAAAAATCATAATTAATTATTTTCGACAATTAATGTGAGAGAATAGAATAAAAAATCTATCTGTCCCAGCCAGGAATTGTCCTGGTAGCATAACAGGTAAATCCACCGGCCCGGATAGCAGGAGATCCAGGTTCGATTCCTGGCTGGGACAGATAGATTTTTTATTCTATTCCCTCTCATTAATTGTTTAAAATTTACGTGGGATAAAATACCACAACCAAATAAAATATTAATTAATTATTTTCGATTCATACAAATTTTATTTTAGACATATGTGTTGTGGTTGGAAATTGTGGACTCTTGAGTTATCCTCATATCTATGCCATGCCTGCATATAGACGGCTCTCAACTTAATGCAGTCCTGATAATTTGATTAAATAATCTGGTGGCAGTAATATGTGATATGTTACAATTCAATTTGCTGTAACAAATGTACATGTATACATATATATGTGTGTGTATTTATAATGCATGTACATATATTACCGTTTGCTGAACAAATTTAGGTTCGGTGCATTAAATTTAGTTACATAATGGAAATTTAAAGCAAATTCAAAATGTGCTTAAGCTTGTTTTATTTAGTTCAGCCCATTTCTGTAGTTTGAGATTATTATTTCATTTATTCTGTTTTTGTCTTTTTTTCATACAAATTTGTAAGAATTGACTTTCAAGTTCCTTTCATTCAAATGGAAGTACCTTAATATTCTGAAAAGTGGGTGTACAAAAACTACTATACGGATTTTTCTTTAAAAGTAATTTTAAGAATACACTTATTATTTTTCTAAAGTAGAGTTTTTTTTGACCGTATATATTATTAGACGATTTTAGTTGGGGTTCGGTCAAGGTAGATCCAAAAAAAAAAAAATACAAATTTTAAAAAGAATATCTGCCAACGTTTCGGCTAACATTGTAAGCCATCTATCTTCAGGGCTTGAAGACGAGAGAGGAAATGTGAACTTGGGGACAGGACGTCCTCTCTCGTCTTTATGGTAGCCCTGAAGATGGCTTACAATGTTAGCCGAAACGTTAGCAGATAATCTTTTTTTTAATTTGTATTTTTTTTGGATCTACCTTGACCGAACCCCAACTAAAATCATCTAATAATTATTATTTTTCTATTTAATAGAAAACATTGTTTATTTGAATTTTTATTTTATTGATTATATTATATTACTTATTGATTTATGTAACAGTACTTTATTATCATCGAATGTAATAGTGCTACTGTAATATATATTTTAAACGATAATATTCTGTTATAAAGGTGTATACATACCTTTGAGCCTTATAGTTTTTTTCATAAAAACAAAAATTTCATAAAGTATAGATTGATTTTACTAGCTGATCACTAGTTTCACCTTATCAAGAGTCATTTCATTTTCTCTGTAATTCGTTGCCACCTTAAATACTGACAATGCAAAAATAAATAATATGAATTGTTAGTATGGTCGGTGATTGGTTGGTTGTCGAGTATTATGCTGGAGGAATTAATCAGTGTTTCGGCTAGGGTAAATTTTTAGTGTAGTGTTGTTAAGTTGGCATAGAATTACTTAGGAGGCGACGATTCCTAGTACGTTTGAGATCTGTGTCCTACTTTCAGTGATGTTTAAGTGTTTAGTCATAAAGATCTGGCAAGAGAAGAAATCCGGGCTCATGAGGGTTTAAGGTCTCCATAAGGGCTGTTGAGGCGTTCCCCAAAGACCTATAGGGCCAGGGGAGATTGCCTGCTGGGAGGAAGAGGTTAGGGAGGGGGGCCTGCTTACATAGAAAAAAGACGTCCGAGAATTGTGTGTGTGTGTGCGTGTCTCCTACAGGCCTCCTCTCCCTCCCCATCCTGAGAGATATATCCCAGGCAAAGAACTCTTTCCCCCTCGGCACAATAGATTTAACTACATAAATTAACCTGTGCTCCGTCCTCTCGCACCGTTACCTTTTCCCTTGGTTTTTTTTTGGTTTTTCCAGTTTCCCAGATGGTTTTTCCCGCTTCCCAATCCATCTGATTCCGGAGCTTTGTTTACTGTCTTCTCCAGAGCTGCTTTAGTTCTTAACATTTACCAATCAATGTCTCCTTGGCCACTTAAAAAGAAAAATACTTTTCCCTCCCAATTCAGAGATCTTCATGTTGTATGATTCTTCTTTCAATTTTTTTTTCTTTTTGAGATTTTTTTAGGTTTAGGAAACTGTTTTTCGGCAAGTAACTGAAAAATATCATCTATGAAGAATCAAGTTGGTTAATTGGTTTAGTAGATTATTATTATTATAAAACGTTGATGATCCCTTGTTCTGATAATTCAAAACTTTGGCAATAGGAAATAAATATTCCTCATTTTCCAGGAGCGAATAAGCACCATTATGCCTTATTATAACTAAAACTATTATTGTTGTTCACACATGTAAAAGTCATACTAATAATAATTGTATCCATAACTTTATTTACTTATAGCATGATGCATTTATTTTAGAATGATTGTTGTAAATGATTAAGTTTCTAGATACTAAAATTTTAATATGAATACACAGTTTTTTATTTAAGGCAAAAGGAGTGGAGATAGAAAAAACTAATACAAATCAAATAATTTATGCAACTTATCTTTTGCTATTTAAAAATTGTTTAAGAAATATGTAAATAATCGTAAAGGATAAAATTATATATCTTGTATTAATTCCTACTTCTAAATAGAAAATAAATTTGTATCTAATCTTTAGAAGTATTATTACGACACTATTTTTGAAGATATTATTGATTGGTTTAAAAAAAAATGTTAGCCGAGGGCGAATATATAATATTAATAATCTTTGACAAGTTTTAATGGTTCATAGTTATACTCTTTATGAATTAAGATAGCGCCACAAGTCCCTGACTCCAGAAATATTAGAAAGTACTTTTAAAAAATGAAAAAATCTGAAGCAGTGGGTGCTTAATAAAGTAATTAAGACAAAAGGCCTTCTTTTGGACAAGCTATAGCAGAAAGGATAAGTAAATGCTAAGTCCACAAATTATATATTCAGCTGGCCTTACCAGTAAACCTGCTATGAAATGTAAAGTAATTTAAAACGGTTAAATGCTAGGGAATAGAATAAAAAATCTAACTGCCCCAGCCAGGGCTCGAATCTGGATCTTCTGCTAACCGGACAAGCGCGTTATCTACTTACGCCACCGGAAGAGCCTGATAATGTAAGGTAATTTAATTTAATGCCAATTTTTTTTAAATTATAATACTTGTGGTAGAGATATAGTGAATTTGAACCTTTATTAATTAATAATAACTACGTTTAAAAAAAACTCTCAATTTGATATTTTATTCAATTCTCTAACTCTTATCAAAAATAATAAATTGGAAGCGTAATTATGTAGGACTGTACTGAAGTGTTAACTCTGTGAGAAACTGTGTTGATTGATCAGGCAAGAAGGGGGTGGGTTAGATAGATGATGATAGAAAGTAATAAATAAAAAGAGGATAATTAAAAACCAATCCTGACAAGAGGAGATATAAAGAGGGTGAGAGGTAGAAAGAGGGCAGGCAGAGATCGTTGAAGAGAGGCCCTGAGTAAAAGATAACCAAGGAAGGCAATAAATATCAAAATCTTGATGGAAGATAATAAATAACAATTAGCCGAGTGATGAATGATAAACGATATTAAATAGAAGTTTACTCTCACCGGATAGCCTGGACTGCACAGCTGTCCCCAGGATTCTCCATGCTGTACTAAAGATCACTGCCTGAAAGTCGCCTTCTCACATATTAGGAAAACGGGAAATAAGTAATTTATTTATTTATTTTCTACCTTGACCGAACCCCAACTAAAATCATCTAATAATTATTATTTTTCTATTTAATAGAAAACATTGTTTATTTGAATTTTTATTTTATTGATTATATTATATTACTTATTGATTTATGTAACAGTACTTTATTATCATCGAATGTAATAGTGCTACTNTTTATTTTTTTTTTTTTAGCTATTCGTGTACATCTAGTCGATAAGGAGTTAATAATTCGTTTCCCCTCAATACCAGCTTGTACGATCCACTACTAGTGTAATTTGCAAAAATTAGAATATAAATTTTCCTTGTAGATTCGTGTGAAAATTAACCAAAATTTTGGAAAGCTAATGTCAGGCTTCTTCACCTTTATAAATCCTTTAGGGTGGTTCCTAATGGCCGATTTCCTAATTTCTTAGTTTTTTAATTGCTTCTCATGATTTCCTAAAAATTGAGTTCGGAAAGCATTGTCAATAAAAGAAAAAAAAGGCCTTCAACCTTTGCCCCCTTTGTCTTCAAAATTGAAGACTTCCTAACTTTTTTTTTTATAGCATTGAATTTGTGTTTAGGTCTAAATCCGAATGAGTCCAACAACAAAATTATACAAAAACAACAGGTTAACAATTTATGATAAAAATGATTATTCCCAATCATTATAACTAATACAAATTATTTATATAATGTTTTCTGTTGTTATAAACTATTAGAAAATAAATTCATTAACTTAATTTATTAGCTACATACAAGGCCTTTAATTTGCTCCCCTAAATAAGTTCGAGTGAAGAGTAAAACATTTGTCTTGGTAGCAACGTGACCATCTTGATCAAGAAAATTTGTTAAAAATCCGATTTAATACACCAGCAACCATGGGTGGTTAGAACACGCACTCATGACTCTCTCTCCCTTCGTTATCCCCTTTAAGGGAGATCATCAGAAGAAGGTCTGAAATTCAGGCCGAAACGTTGGCAAAAGTAAAGCCATATTGGTTCACCAATTTGTTTTTATTTAATAATATACTTTGACCGAATCCGACTACCATATCTCCTCCTCCTTGTTAAAAATACCTAAAAAACTTTTTTGTTATTTTCATACCTTCTATTCTCCGCCTTCATTGGTTTCTGCAAACCATCTTATGAGCGCTTTCGGACATTGTCCATCTTCAACTGCAGTTGAATACAGACAGTGACAGTGAACGCATGTATTCGACCAGAAGATGGACAATGTCCGAAAGCGCTCGCCAACAGAAGATGGTGTACAGAAACCAATGAAGACGGAGAATAAAAGGTATGCTAGTTCTATATTCATTGGTGGTAGAAATAACCTTCTAGATTATTTTTTGTTATTCTCGGAAAAATAATTTATTTTACAATATATTCTCAAATTTTTATAAGTTTTTAATATAGTATTGCAGAAGTGTATTGTTGTTTTGAAGAGGGCGGTGCCGATTAGAATGTCATATCTCTGTAGAATCTAGGTCAGGTTTTCCATATTTAAAAAAAAAATATTTATCTTGATTTCATTCAACAACTTGTAAAGAATACAGAACATTGCACACTAGTGTGTAGGCGTGTGTAAGGGCTGTACATTTGTATATAGGTTGAGTAGGGGCTGTGCAGGGGACGGGACACACGTCGCTGGTAGGAAGGAGCCCGCTCTGAAACAGGCCGTGAAATTAGGTGCCTCCACATCTCTGCCGTGAAATGAGTAGCCTGCCCAATGGATCTTCCTCCCACATATACCTTCTCTTTCTACGGATATCTCTTCAAGGTTTTTTTTTTTATCCTTCTTCTTCCTCACTCTGTATGCCGAAATGAAGGTATATTTGTTCCCATCCTGGCAAACCACTTTGGACACATGGTGGATTTACGGAAGGATTAATGGTCTTCGGGGTTTTTTTTTTTTTTTAATGGCACTTTTTTTCTTTAAACACTTCACATCAGGACGGCATAATAATAACATGTGTGCTGCTGACAGAATCAATAATTTTTCGTAATTTTAACAACAATGACGATATCATTCTTTTATTTATCCTCGAAGTTTTTCGTCATCAAAATGCTTTCTCTTTTCTCTAAAAGCTCAATTTCATTTTAAGGGAAACCTGCTGAAACCTATTCTTTCATATTTTACTGAAGTTCTTCAGAGGTACTTTTAATTCTCTAGTACAAATTATTCCCGGCCTAACATATGGGGAAAAAATATATAACCTCATCGGATCGCTCCGATCTGAGCATGCTTGGGTGAAGCTTATTCAAACCTAAGACAACTCCAGGAATCTCGGAAACCTGTTAGTAAACCGTATCCTTACTACCAGCTTGGGTCCCTTCGAAGCGATTCAAAGCGGCTCGAAGTTGCAAACAAGCTCTCAAATTATACGATTTTTCGGAATTTTTCCTTTCAACTTTCGCCTTCCGCACATTAGAAACAAGGTGGCATTTCGAGTAAGCCATGAATAATGACGTGAAATACCCAAAGGTTTGAGATGTCCAGACGCAAGAACGCTCGTCGAATTACTCAAGATACAGATTCCTACGTTGTCTCAAGCATTCGTAGCGGTGTCTCTCGCACTCCAAAGACCCCCCAAACGGAACTCCTCCAAGTATTACGCGGTCTCTTAGTACAGGCAGTGGCTCAACTTCTTAAAAATGACGGCCAAATTTCTCCTTCTTACCTCCTGTGCAAAGGAAATTATCCACTTCCTGTACCTTCGGGTGAGGTACTCAAAAGGGCAGTAACTTCCGTCGCCCATCTGCTGTCTCACACCAATGAAAATCGTCCTTGAAAAGGTGACATTTCTCTTAATGGCACATTACAACCCAAAAGGAATCTATATTTACCCCAATTTATTTCTTTATTATTACCTTTATTGGTGTTTTTCCCCTCGTATTTTGCTAAGTTTGTTTAATACATTTTTTTAACTTTATATTCTGGAGGTAATTGGTTCATTTTTTAAATAATTTATCACGTTGAACATATTCATTATATGAAGCAACTTTCATTTTTCTTATGAATTTTATTGTTCCCTGCATTTTGCATTCGCATAATTTTGTATTGCCTTCTGAATATTGTATTTTTTTTCCATTCTGTAAATTAGCTTAAACTAATTTAGGCAGTGGTATGTGAAGAGAACTTTAAATGTCTCTACAGCATCCTCTACAGAACAGAGGCGCCATCCATGGGCACACGGCCTTACTCCGTCTAGCAAATCGAAGATCCGGTCGAGGGTGCGTTGGTGCAGCTTGCGAGTCGAATAGATGAGCAAGTCCGCCCTGTTGCAACTTCTCCTACCTTCTCTGAGCTCATAATTTCTTCAAACATCTAGAAATGCCTACAAATGTAGAGGAGTATCTAAAAGACCCGCTGGACGAAGATGGAGTCAAAGAAGATGGACGTCGGCAGCCCCACAAATTTATAAGCACCATATGAGCTCTATTCAAAATTGAACCCACTCAACAAAGTAATCAAAATTTTCTCGGCAACTATTCTGCATTCATCTCTACATCCTAATAAAAAAATCCACCATAACGATTATACTTGTGCAGTCAAAATTCAATTACAACTCAAAATTAACTAACCTCAATGTACATTTTCGGATCATAGACCAATTCAAATTATAATAATTTATTTAATTCTATTAAGATTATTTCATTTTCTTGCCAATAATTATTTGTGTACTTTTCCTTATACACTCCAAAGGACCCTAAATATATTGTTACCTAGTCCTTAAAACCAGCCTCTAAATCTCATAAGTGTTAGGGCCATATCAAATCAAAATTGAGGGTCTCAACAAGAACCTTGGTCCACCTGAACAAGGATATTTCTTATTACCTAACTAATCAGTTATTATTTCACCATTTAATTTTATTTCAATCTAATAAGTCCGATTATTTACCTTTTGATCTTACCAGATAGTAAGACTAATAGTTAAAGTTACTATTAATTACTATCTGGTAAATTAAGAGTTCCTAAGACTTTAATAGTAACTAGTTAGTTTGTTCGTTGGTTCAGATTTAGTTTAAGCCCATTTCTCAAATAAATCTCTTTTAAATTAATTATTTACATTTAAAAAGTCAATTTAAATATAAAGGTCAACAATAGAATTAGTTTGAAAGTAGATGGGTCGTAGGATGAAGGATTGCTGAAACCGCCGTTGGTAATTATGTTTTTCATCATTTTACTTACATAAAGCTTTACTTTCATTCTAAATATATAGTTTGTAGTTTAATTACTTGGGTGGAGGCGGATTGTAATTTTCAATCAAAAATAAAACTATAAATAAGAAAAATTAGTGTAAAGTTATCCTAAGAGCCCTCTTCTTCCTCATTGCTGACTTCTGGAGCTTATCCTTCTTCTGAAAGATTAAGCTAAGGGAAAACTAATAGGTAGATTGCTATTTCAGGCTTGAGTTGCTGTTGAAAAGGGGAAATGAGAATTTTATTCAGCTTCTTTCGATATCCATCTGAAATATCAACTTCCGATTACCGGGCAGGTTGAGAGAGAGAGAGGAAGCAACGTCCCGAAAACAGGCGAAATACGAATAGCAGTGGAATTCCTTGGATTAGGCCCGAAATGTGTTGAGGTCACGAAGACTATTACCTAAAACCATGGAGGTTAACGAGACATCCAATTATGAAAATGAAATGACACGAAATATGTAAACCACCGGCGAATAAAAGGAATTTACCTACTTTAAGTGGAAAGTAGTATTCGGGCCAACTGTCCATTAGTTTTAGTAGTTCATCGCTTACCGTTATTACCCTTACCGTTTATATGTTCTTCGTAACATATTTAGTAATCAGTGTTAAATGAATTAAAATATATAAAAAATTATTATTCATAACAATTTTTAGTGCAAGGGGACAGAATAAAAAGTGCGGGGAATTTAATAACTTATCATACTTGTCCTGGTAGCATAATTGGTAAATGCACCGGCCAGGATAGGAGGAGATCCAGGTTCGAGTCCTGGCTGGGACAGTTAAATTTTTTATTCTGTTCCCTTGCACTAAAAATAGTTAAAATTTACGTGGGATTAAATACCACAAAAAAAATTATATTATTATTCATATTTTTATCAAATCTTTTATGTTCTTCTGAACGCATTGTTATTGTTGAGATAAATTAAGAGAGTGACCGATATTAGTATAAGTTAACAAATTTAGGCTTGTTTGCACATTTTACTTTGTAGTAATTAATCATTAGTTTCCAAATTGGCGTTCTTCTTCTTAAATTAGGTTTCATAAGAGACAGTAGGGCAGTTTCATAACATAACCATTCTTTCCACTGAACCCTATGAACACAAACGCCTTTTGTCTGAAACCGTTGACATTAACCTACAACACAATACAGTTAAGAACGGATATAGAACAAATTTCCTCAACTTATTCAAATATTTTCAACATTCTAAAAACCATTAGCCCTCCTTGTAAATAAACTTATCAAACATTGTTCCCAGTTCCAGAAGTTACTTTTGCCCAATAATACCCTTCCTTCTTTTTTTTCTTTGTTCTTTTTTATGGCCCATTGAAATGAAACAGGACGCTTTCCCTTTGTACCTTCCGCCTCTTACCTTCCCCCCCCCCACCATACCCTTCCACCACCCACAGTGTCCTTTAGGTAGGTGTGGTTAATTACTGTTTTAATTTTTTCAATAATTTTTTTAATAGTTTGTTGTCTGCATGTTTTAAATTCTCTTACATAGCTTTCTACATTCATACTTTTGATATCACATTACATTATGGCAATTCTATATTATAATATTGTAAATTATTATTATTGTATTCTTATGGCATTGTATTTCTAAAGTCCTGTAGATGGCTTACAGTGTAAGCTGAAACATCATTAGATAATGTTTTTTTTAAATACACGTTTTCTAAAAAAATTAAATTTTTTTTTTGTTTCTACCTTGACCGAACCCCAACAAAACATCATCTAATTATAATATCTATGGTCAAAATACTCTCCATTTGAATATATAATTCGACTTTCGTATATATTTGTAAATCGCTTGAATAACGAATATTTGGAAATTAGTTTATGCAATTATATACATGTTTGTAATAATATGTAATTAAATAAAATTTGAATTTGCTATATTTTTATATCCACTTTTGTAGGATCTTTAAAATCTGTTTACCACTGTGGTGCAATAAGTATGTAATTAAGATCTTAATAGTTGGGGAATAAGTCTTCCAATGATTTGGAGATCAGCTATCCCTATTGCCCTGATGATGACTTACAAGTTAAGTCGAAACGTCGGCAAAAATAAAATAACTACCCTACAACATTTTTGAGTATTTTATTTTTCTGATCCTGCCCGAAACCCTGATTAATTTCTCCAATATAAAAAATAAAAACGCAAATTCAAATTACTGGGCAAAGCCGTTCAATAGGATACAAATAATAGTTTTAATAATTAATTTAGTTTGATACTCAATTGAACAAGCTTATTTTACTATCGAGTGAGATTTTGTCCTGAATAATATATAATGAATAATTCAAAAGGAGAGTTTGTTGACCGTAGATATTATTCTAAGATGATTTTAGTTGGAGTTCGGTCAAGGTAGATCCAAAAAACACAAATTTAATAATGTATTTTTTAATTAAGGATTATCTGCCAACGTTTCGGCTTACATTGTAAGCCATCTTCAGGGCTATCATGAAGATGAGAGAGGACGTTCTGTCCCTAAGTTCACATTTCCATGACTTATGAAGATGAGAGAGGACAGGGCGTCCTCTCTCATCTTAATGATAGCCCTGAAGATGGCTTACAATGTAAGCCGAAACGTCCTTTATTAAAAAATACATTTTTTAAATTTAATGAATAATGAATAATGTTATTTGCGCAGATAGAGGGCGAGGGGAAGAAATTAAAAAAACAAAAACAAAAAACCTCTGACCGCATATGTAAACATTACATTATAGATTTAATTAAAGTGTGATATAATTGTGGGGGGGGTGTAGAGACAATATTTATTGTAGGGTGGTCTGTAGGCTGTACAGACTTTAATAGGAAGGAAGTATGAAGAAGCTTCCTCTCTCTAGCCAAACGGGATGACACAGAAAAGCTCTCACCCCGCCCTCCTTGTCCTCCCCTCCCCTGTTTGGAATCCTGTCATCCTAACCCCGGCTCTCTCTCCCCCCCCCCCCCCCCCCNGCTATTTTTTTTTTTTTCTTTTTTTTTTTTTTTTCACGACAAAACATCCTTCAAAATTTGATAAACCCTAGTCCATTAAACCCTCACCGGCCTTCCTACCCGCCACCCCATCAACCGCCTGTCCGTTTCCATGGATTATTGGGGATTTATACTCCAGGCCGGATATTGGTCGGCAGCTATCTGCTGTTGGGTCGTTACAGGTCGAGGTAGCAGGTCTTTGCTGCTCCATAACCTTCCTTATTCACCAGTCGTTGGCTACCGTGTTTCACGTGCGATCGTAAAGTTCTGCTGTTCTTGTTCTTGTTTAATTTATATATATACATATGGTTCAGAGAGAACTAGATCATGTTTGTAAAATTGAAAATTCTCGTGATATTTTGATTTAAAAAAATCAATAATAAAATCAATATCGTTGTAAACGAAGTTCATATATTCTGACTCAAGTGTGAACAGAGGTATTTCATTTTCTGGGACAGTGCTTTCTGTCAGAGTATTTCTGATTCCCTGCATTCCAACAGTTGGGGAAAAAATGATACAAATAAAAGTTAGAAACATTCCACTCAGAAACTGCTGTTACAAAGCAAATGCCTCGGGTTTTAAATTATTTATGTATGACAACGTTCATATTCATGATTTTTTATGGTTTAATAATTAGCTTTCTTTAGTTGTTTTCTGTGTTACAGAAACAATTTTAATGATTGTATATAATGTGTGTATAGAGATTGGTGTAGTTTAATTAATAATTGTGGCTACTATACGAAAGTATTTATTTTGTTCAAATTTCAATAATAATTTTAGCCATGAGTTACAAGTTGGGTTGCAATGACACTATGTCACTGGGATTTTAATGAAATGTCGGGTTTCTGGTCGCCAAAGTCCATATTTTTTTTTTTTTTTTTTTTCATTTGACACCAATTTGTCAATTTTTGTTTATTTGAACGACCAATGTTCCCCCATATCCAGCACATCGCTAACATTTTCTTATGAAAGTTTCGGATACATGTAATGCACCATTCCGTTGACTTGTTTATTAAATTATAAATATTTATTTGGTTGTGGTTTATTATCATACGTAAATTTTATCTTTAGGCTCTCGCTAGTGTAGAGGAATGAAATGTCTTGCTCGTCCTGGTGGTGTAATGGCAAAGCACGCCAGCCCGGATAGCAGGAGATCCAGGTTCGATTCCTGGCTGGGACAGATGGATTTTTTTATTTTATTCCCTCTCATTAATTGTTTATTAAATTATTTTTTTATTTATTAAATTTACTGTACATAGAATCAATTATTTCTTTCTTGTCGTTTTTAAATATTTTTTAAGTGGGGTTAAAGAGTAGCGATATGTCTAAAAATCGTTGGAAAAGAGTATTTTTGATATTGGAGTCTCAAATCACAAATACACACACATATTATTTTTTATGGATATTTGAATGAATTATTTGTATTTTGACAATTACTTATGTATTTAATGACTTTCAGATGAAATTATAGCCGAGGCGAACATTAAGATCCACCTGAAGTGTTAGTCTGATATCTCCTTCTTCTTAAGTTTGGCAGACCTTATTCTGTTAGCTAGATCTGTTCAGTTGTATTCATTCAAAATGCATTACATTTTTTTTTTTTCTAAACTAAACATTATATGTTTCTAACGCACAATAAATTAAACTTTGGCTTTTCCCCTTGAAAAAGGAAATAAGTGTAATAAATAAATATTGAATTTATGATACAATGAACTGAAATGTACTGTTCATAACGGTTATTATCATTATAAGCTATAATAATTAATGAAAAAGAGACGCAAGCTGGTTTGATATCGTTATAGGTTTATTAACATTTTTAGCCTGGAGCATTATTCTAAACCGTTTTCAATTGTGGCCTCGAGATTCACTTGTATGTCAAATGCAAAAATATTATCTTTAAAACTAAATTTACTCAAATCAAACAACAATAATAACAAAATGTATTCTTTCTATTCTGCTACGTCTAGATGTTTTATATCGTGCATGAAATTTTTATATGTTCTGTTAACCATTTCCCAAATATTAAATATAAAACTAAGATTTACCTGGATATTGATCAATTGATTTCTACTTTGCCGAAAAGATGTCTGATCTCAGAGTAAAATTATTTTTTCTTCTAATACTGTTATTATTTAAAACCAAGACGCTTTCTATCTCAAAAAGTTTGATGTTTTTTTTGTTTTTTTTTGTTTTTTTTTCTCAAATCTAAAATTTTTAAGAAAATAATTTTCATTGGGTTTGAAAAAGGTTTTAATATTTTACCACTGTCACTCACTTTATTTATTCTTTGACTTTTTATTAACTTTTTTATTAAACATAGTTCAAATTTACCTGGATGAAAAGTGTGTCACATACTATGCTGATTTTTCGTGTTTTATTTAGCTGAATGTTAATAAATTAAAAGAAAAGACCACTGAACTTTGATCAATATCAGCTAGAAAGTAAGATCGTACGTAGTAACTGCTAACACATTATATTTTAGTCCTAAATATATTTTATATAAACCTAGTCCTAATCTGAAGTTATCTAAAAATGGAATAATTCAATAGTTTGCAATAAAAATATTAAATACCGAATTCGGTTTCTACATTTAAAAAAAAAGTGTTCGTCCAACACTAAATTACATTCTTAATTATCTTTCTTTATATGTGTTTTTTTTTAATGTTATTAAATTACACTTTACACATAGTTTGATCTTTTTTTTTTTTGTATCCCATTAATTTTGAATATATTCAGAATTCGATCTTTCTTCCTAAACCCTCTTGGTCGATTAAAGTCATTTACAAATTAATCCATCAAACACCAATAAGCTTAAATACCAAATTTGGTTATAATATTTTAAAATTGAGCTAAGCCGCTTACATTCACACCCACCCACACATATATTGAACGGCACATATATTTTTATCTTAAAATATAAGGATATATTTAAATATAAGACCATTGAAATTTTCTAAAATTCCATTAGGAAAACAACTTAAATAGCTCGATTTTTCTTACTGTAAATCTAATAAAATCAAAATAATAAGCAAGTCTATTTTAGTTTGTACATTTTAAAGTTTATCATATGCTAATGGAAATGATAGGTATTTTGATAAAAAATTATTTTAGGATTTTTATAAATGTGTGTTAGTCGTCCTAATAACGCATTTTTGGTAATTGGGTCATGTGAATCTCCGTATACTTGTAATATTTCTATAGACATTTAAATCTAAATTATTACTTTTAAGGAAATATATGGGCACTTTTGATATATTATTTTATTTATTTTTATGTTGAGATCTGTTAGGATTTTGTATATATATAAATGAGCCAATTATATATTACAACTTATAGTAACGTTTTGTGACGAATACTCCACGTTTTATTTTTTCTTAGGGAGGCTTTTTTGCATTTTGTTTTCCAGTTGAACTTTTGGGGGATCACAGGTATCTCGATGCTTGATGAGCTGCTTTATATTGAGAACAGAAAGCGCTCAGGTGGTGTATATACGTACGCGTATACGCACTAACATACGGCGAGTGGCCGAGTGTAAAAGCCATGTTTCCCGGAGGCAATTATAAGGGGAGGAATTGACCCCCCTGTTTGATGTGTTCATTGCTGCAGTCGGAGGCGAGATAGGCGCCCTCTATCGAGAGTAATTAAGCCTTCAGACAAATCTGAGTCAAACGACAGTGTTTCCTCTGTGGTTGAGTTGGGCCTCTCTCTGCCATCTCTCGTCATGCCTCCAGTTACAGCAGCTCGGGAACGTCCATTCCACCTTGCCTCAAGTGACTTGGGTTTCACCATCCTCAGAACCTCTTTCCTGAGGTATAGTACTTTTTTTTTTACTGAAGGAATTTATTAGTAGGATTTCTGAACATGAATGAAGTTCCTATACGTCTATAATGGGAATTTTGGATTAAAAAAAGAAGAAAAAAAAAAAGTAATTTCTCCTTCGAAGTATGTATGTACTCGTGTGTATATATATAATATATATATAGAAAGTATGTATAGAAAATGAAACACTCGCGGCTGCTATGTATAGTAATCAAGAACAGGTGGGATAGAGAGTGTAACATAGAGAGAGTAAAAAACCACAGAGTAACATTTTCGGGGATTTCTCGCCCTTCATCAGTGAGGAGTGAAGAGAGACTGGTACTGCGGATAGGACTCAAAGTGAGAGAAAGACGATTGGTATTTCCCTAATCCTCCTGGGTTCTAATTTTAGAGTTTTTTTAGTGTTTAGCTGACCACCAGAAATGGGTAGTCACTCAATTGCTGGGGTGGAAGATGGCACAATGTTCCGGAAGTACTTCATATGATATCTGCGGGAAACTATGGAAAGATCAGTTGTGAATGATAAGGAATGCAAGAGGGTAAGGTACCCTACTCCCATCACGGAGCGTTCTAAACAGATGCACACGGTAAACGGGGTGAAGTTCATTAGTACATTTTAGTCAGACTTAGAAAGAAATTGTTTTTAATAAATTTCATTATAGAAAATCGTTTAACATGCAAACGGTAAGCCGTCGTGCATTGAGCAAGAAAAAACAACTATTTATGGAAGGATGGGGGGGAGGGGCAATCCCACATGACTTTTGAACCCAGTTCTTTGGTGATCTGTCTGGAAAGAAATTCTGGAAGGTCTGTTGGCTTGCAAAATGCAGGCTAATGTTTAACTCCTGAAAGAAGGTTGTTGAATATTCACGCTATGCTAATATTCGCCTGCAGAGAGCGCTGAGGATATGAGCACTGTAAAGCCCGCCCACTCTCCGCTGGGGGCTACAAGTCCATTTACTTTAGGGAAGGCAATTGATTTGCAACCTGCCAACATTAAATCGGAAAAAAAGGAATTTCTCCATGCATTTTCGAAAAAAAAAAATAAATGTAACGACGTACATGTTACATTTTAAGTGCCCTCTGTTCTGGAAAAGGATTTTTAAATAATTAATACTTTTTCTGAAGTTCTTTATTAGTCACTGAAGGCGTTATTTCTGATAGAACTCTGTAATAATTGGATAATTTGTAATAGTATTTACTTATAACTATATTTTAGTTATTTGTTTTATCACTGGCACACACAAAACCTCGTTGCGTGCATGTATATAATGAGGCCGTTGAAAATATCCAAGATTTGTGAAAAAAAACGTTCGACGTATTTTATTCATATGTTAAATGTGCTTAAGACTAAGACAAAATAAGATGGTTAATGTACTAGGACTCCAGAGTCAATGGTCCCAGGTTCAGTGCTCACAGTGCTCAGTTGGTTTTTCTGTTTATGCTTCTATTCTTTATAGCCTAAAGGATTCCTGGTGTGCTCCTAAGGAAATAGAATGGAAAAAAAATCAGGCGGCCGGAACTGTGTACTGAGTACGCCTTCTCTAGTGTGCCGTTGGTCGAGAGTAAATACATTCTTACATTCTTTCACGCCTGTTGCGGAACTCGTTTCATGATCATTATTATTATTTATTATGATACAAAATCATAAAGGCTTAACTTTCTTAAAAAAGTAGGTATAGCCCGGAAAATCTAAATTAAAGAATGAGATATTATTTATTATTTTAGTTAATAATAATTTATTTATTATAATTTATTAAATATATAATAATAATATTTAAATAAAAAAAATCCATTAATTTAGGTTGTTATAGTGGTCGAAATAATCCTGATTCCTGTATTTTATTAACTGATTTATAGTGGACATATTAAGGGGTATTTATAGGGCGTAAAAACCTAGAAGTTGATTGCCCTTCAATCTACTACTACTACTACTACTACTCATAAAGGCTTTTCGTATTTTTGTTTGTTTTTTGGTCTTACCGTACTTGTTTCTGGTTGTGGCATTTTTAACAAATTTTTTATAAATCAAAATCAGTTCAAGAGGCCATAGAAGACTCAACATATATCTATTAAATTATTTTTTGAATGAAATTGTGAATTAAAGTTTTAAAATTTGTTTTATTAATTGCTGAAAAATTCGTTAAAACCTTAATATGTAGGTCACTGCGAAATAATTTTTCATTGATGATTGTTAACCCGTTTTAATGAATTCCACTCTGATCTTTTCATGCATCCTAATCCTTCAGCCCAAACTCTATCCAGTAGTACCCATCCTTATAACCCACCACGTTGCCTGAATAAGATATGACCGCGTGACCTATTCATTGTCAAAACTCCATAATAATAATAATATGAAAAAACCTGTAAATATTGTATTGTTATTTAGGAGTACTGTCATTGGTAGCTTTTCCATCAAGTGTAGTATAAAATTTTATTTATTTTTACTGATATTGTACCAACCCTTTGCAAGGTGCACAACAAGTGCAGAATGTAAAAAATTATAAAGTTCTTATTAATTTTTAAAAATTGGTGATTGCGACTTTATGAGGTTCTAAGATATCTTTATTGTTATCATTTCCCCGAGTGAAAGTTTATGAGTCACAAACTAATGCTATGAGGTGATATAGGCAAAATCACATGGTTCATTGCTTGTACATGATGATCTCAAACCGGCGAACCCCAGATTTAGATCCATTACTTTGAGATTTCACTCAGAGGTCTTTACGCTGCGGGACGAGATAATTACGCTTAGTGGGATGTTATCACTTGAGTGAGGTTGTTGAAGTTCGGATCTGGGGGCGCACAATTAGGGGGGATGAAACGACTGGTCAGTCAATTTCAGGACATCCCCTCGGCTAACTAGTCTGCCAAACTTAAGGGCCGCGAACTAACCTAATACACCACATTGAATCTCCAATACACCATTGCTCATAACTCTCTTACCTCCTTAATTTATCCTTGTATTGAGTAACGTTTCTCGAATTTAAAATTTGTATTTGTCAATAGCATTTAACGAGTTGTTTCTGTCAAATATTTAATTTTTTTACTTAAAAAAAAACACTTATTTGATTACATATTTTCGAAAGACGAAAGTTAAATTATGGAACTTAGTATTTCTTTTAAAAACTATTTTTTTGTCATATTCTATTTAGCTATTATTATCTATATTTCTTATATTTTAATTATAAAGCCTTTGTATTGGATGTTTCTTTCATTGTAAATGAAAAGAGCTTAATTATTTTATATTTTATAATGATTTAATCTAATTTTGTAAGCTATTGTATTTTTAACTGAAAATCCTTTAATGAATTCGCAATGCTTAAATCCTCATTCTCCTTCACCTTTATATTTCACCTACCAACGAAAAAAGATTACATAGTTGAGGTTCATCCTCGAATAAAGCTGGAAAATCCTACCTTACTAGGAGGATTATTTTATATTTTTATTAATGCATTATTTTATATATGATTAATATATTTCTTCATATACTTTTANTTTATATAATATTAGGTAGATATTTTATTATCTTAAACGTTTTAATAATTAATGATGTTAACAAAAAACATCATTTTTTCACAGGTCATCTGTAGCTAAAGGAGCATATTCCCATAACTTTTTCCTAAGAATCGATAAAAATATCACTGGCGAATCAATTAAAAAGTTATTCTAAATTTCCTACTCAATGATATCAGTTTATCTCTAAAATACTTTTAATTTGGAGGTAACTAGTTGACCGTCAAGCTTTATGAGGAGAGGTTAAGAAGAAAAAAGTTATTTTATTTTTGCCAATATTTCGACCTAAATTTAAAGTCTTCATCGGGGCAAATAGGGATGGTAAGAGAGAGAGAGAGAGAGAGAGACTCCATTTCTACGGCAACTAAATCACGACTGATGAGTTATGATTTAGTTACTTCAGAGCAGAAGTTTCTTCTCTCTCACCATCACCCCATTTGTCCTGATGTAGGCCTGAAATTTTGGCCGAAACGTTGGCGAAAACAAAACTTCTTTGGTCACAAATTAGTTTTTAATTCTTCAGTTCCTAAGACCGAATCCCTGACTAATCTCTTCTCATGAAATTCTTTTATAAATTTGTCGATGCTGCTTACCGACTAAGGAAATAAATTCGCTGCGTTTATTCTTCCCTCACGATAAAGGTCAGTTTTGGGGTTTTTTTTTTTCAGCTTGGAGCCTGAGAAAGGTGAGGGAAAAGTTGAGATCACAATACTTAGGGGTCAGAATGAGATGAAGTATTATTGGCTGAACCCGTGAACAGCCTGCTCTCCTGATTCCCCCTTAAATATTGCAGGTTGCAGATCGAACTTGCCCCAAGGCGCTCACCCCACCATAACGCCCCCCCCCCCCTTCTCATTTTCTTAAATTTCTAATGTCCTCGAGTATGTTCCAGACACACTCTTTCTTCCAACAATCTCAGTAGTAACAGCCTCCTTACCACGGAGACATTCACAGAAACTTTCTGTTGTACAACTCTCTGTTCTCTACCACATTGCAAATGAATGATTCATATTTTCCGAACTATTTTCAAAGAATCAAGCTGTTAATTTGAATATTTAGTCCTTGTTCATTTTGGAGTGGCAAGGAATTAAAAGAAAAAACTATTCGTCAACATGTGCTATTTTGCTCCGACAAGAAAATAAACTATATTAAAAACGTTAGCAAAAATAAGACCATATTGGTTCACCAATAAACCTTTGGCCGAATCCCGACTATCTCCCCCTCCGTAACTATATACCTTATATACTTCGTTTTGAAGTCTGAAAAAGGCAGGCAGCAAAAAGGATTTAAGTTTGAAGCAAAGTTATATTTTGTTTGTTTTCTCTTTAGATGAATTTAGAGAAAAATCCAATTGTTTTATCATTTTATATAATTGCGATTATCGTCAATATCTTAGTATTAAAAGTTTATTTGGAGGAAATAATTATAGAACACAATTGATGTACAATGTAATTCTCCATCATTTATGTTAATAAAACATTTTTATAAAAGGTAGATAAAAAGGAAAATATTTAAGGATGTAACTAGGAGGGTTTGTTCGCCTCTCCCTCCATTCACATCCTTGCCTGAATAAAGCCTGCCGCGGAAAAACTAATTTTAAGATCAAATTAGTTACTCACTGATGCATAAGTCCATCATTCATGCAACATGAAAAATCTGCTTTCCCTGCGCGACCAACTTTTAATCGCTGAGTCAAGCATAAATTCGCTTAATAGTTATAATCAATTTTGTAATATCGAAATAATAATATTATTAGTAAAAATAAGAAAATGAGGTAATACCATTCGCAATTTAGTTCCAGCCACAAGTATTGTCCTTAAACCCTTAACTATGCTATCCTCTGAGATAAATCAGTATGGAGTTTGAATGATGTCTGATATTTATGTAAAAAGTACCTAACTTAATTAAATACAGACTCTATGATTTCGTAGAGGGGGTAAAACCATTAACGAGAAATAATAATAATATAACCAATAAGATTTAAGTTTTTTACTTAATGCCGATGTCAGTATGTGCTTCAGTTTCAAGGCGCTTTAGTTGTCTAAAGCTTGATGATCCAACCATTACTTTAAAACATCAATAGATCCTTTTTCTACATGTTTTCTAAAGAAATTTTAATAACCCCGCATTGTTTTAAGAATGGCTTATTATCATCACTCTCGGGAAGTTTTCTTGTTAAACTCGTGACCTATATTTTACCCGGAACTTGGCCTGAAAATGTGAAATGGTTTTGTCTCGAGAAAAATGCTGATCTATTATGAAAATTGTATGGTAATTGTATTAAAGGCACTAAAGGCTTGTTAGTAAGACAGGCCTGGCCCCCCATTGTGTCTCCGGTAGGCATTGTCTGAAGCCCGGGGAGTGGATGGCAGAGGTGTTTAATCCCCCTCCACTAAGAGGCGAGGTTGATGTTAGGAAAGGTAATTTTCTTCATATTAAGACCTGACATTACTGAAACCTTCCCCTCCTGAAGGCCGGCCTTCATTAATAAAGCTCTCCCTCTCTCTCGCTCTCTCCTTCTCCCACTCTCCGAGCCAAAGAGAAAAGAGCGCGCCTCCGAGTTAAAGTTAAGTTTGGGGGCTGAAAGTTAGTGACGTAGGAGATTACCGGCCCATTCTTCACTCCCGTCACCGCCGTCCGTCCTCCCAGAGGCCGCCCATCCCGATCCTTTCCACCGCCGCGCGGTTAGCTCTGCTACTTCATTTCTGCTCTCGCTACCGGCACCGGTTGATTCCCCTCTCTTTCCAAATAGACTCTCCGGCTATTTAGGACAGCTAACTTTATTTAATTGCTAAAATGGAGAGTTTTTTGACCGTAGATATTATTAATAGATTTTTTGGAGGGGCGTGGGGGAAATCCAAAAATTCAATTTAAAAAATGTGTATTTTTAAAAATTATCTGCAAACGTTTCGGCTTACATTGTATGCCATCTTCAGGGCTATCATGAAGGCGAGAGTGTGGACGTCGTGACACCTGGATCAAATGTTCCTGACTTACTAGCACCAGGATCCCATATTCAATCATGAATATGGGATCCTGGTGACCCTACGTCCCCTCTCACCTTCATGATAGCCCTGAACAATGTAAGCCGAAACGTTGGCAGATAATTAAAAAAAATACTCATTTTTTTACATTTTATTTTTGGACTGAACCCCCCCNTCTTTATTTGGCTTAAAATTAGACATTTTTAACACCAAAGAAAGGTATGATACGTCCACGTAAACGACTTAAAAACAACTGACTTTTGTAAACAAATGACTAACAAACAAAATAGCGTTTAGAGATAAGCAAATCCTTCAATAGGCTAAGAGCGCATTTATATATATAAGTGCTGCTAGACCGAGGAGCACCAATTGGGTCTTACAATCAGATTCGAATACCGTCATGAACATTCTTAAATCAAGAAATAAAACCTAGTGCCCAGTGCCATTTTTATTGACATATAGTGGCCTGTATCTTGCCTCTCCATCTATGACCATAAGTGTTTGAAAAAAAAAGGTTTAAAAAAAAAAAATCAGCAAGATTCCATCATTCAATTTGACATGTGTAACTCCAGGATAAGCATTGAAAAAGAGGATATTTTTTCTTCGTTATTGGTGATTTGCTTTATGTATAAAATTTGGTTATAACATTTTAGTGGCTTTGCGATCGAAATTATTTTCTTAATTCAATAATTCTGGGTACTTAAAATTAGATTAAATATATTTTGATATAATTTTATTATTACATACTTAATTATTGAAAATAGTGGAGTTAATAACATAAACATACGACTTCGTCCCCCCCCCCCCACATTCGTGATCTGCCTTTTCTACCCACTCAATCATTTCCAAAGAGGGACTGGGGAGCTTACCAGAAGCAAATATATCTATATTAAAGAAAATCGTAGCTAAATCTAGGTTAGGGGAATGTTATTTTTCAATCGTCCATTCTCATGACTTTCCTAGTGTTACATTATGTGATATTTCTTTCTAGTCGGGGCCCGAAAAATGACGGTCGATAATTTCAGATGTGTGCATTGTGTGTGTGTCTCCCATGTAGGACGTACGTGTCATGAGCCATTTATATACAAAAGAAAAACATATGAGTGTTAATATTAAAACCCTTTTTGTAGGGGTAACTCCCTATTGTGTTTGAAAATAGTTTTATGATGTGCGAGGTAGTACATTTAGGTTTAAATCATCTAAACACTAATAAATTACAAAAGTCATGCCTTTTAGCGAAATTAAATTATTAGAAGCGTAAATTTATTTCAAATATAATAGTAATAGCAAGACATTGAGGCAATTTCTATTTCAATGGAATATTAATATTAAAAATATCATATAGTTTTAAACCAGTCACTTGATTTAGAAATATATTTATTTGCTGGAACAATAATTTTAATTCTAATGATAATAATGTGGTATTCTTAAAGTTTAAATTATTATTTAATTTTGTTTATATTTATAAAATTGGTAGATAGAGAAAGGTAATTTACTAGAAACTCATATTTGAAGGTGGGGACGGTGGTACATTGGTTAGAATTCAAATGCTAAAGTCCCCAATTCAAAACATATAAAAGTGTTCAGTTCGTTTTTCTTCCTATTTTTCTGTTTGTAATGTTCCTGGTGTGCACCAGGGAACATCCAACCCTAGTTGGGTACCATTCGTCAATTGAACATTTTTACCATTCTTCAGTGGAGTAGAAAAATCTAGTGTTACTTGTATACTGACACACCTTAAGTGCTGCATGGGTCGTGAATAAACACATCTTTACATGTATGATATTTATCTCTGTCTTTGGCCTGTAACAGGGCTATTAAAGTTTGATTAGTAATACCAAATACAATTGTAATAATAGTAATGCTATCAATTAATGTTAATTCTTATGATTTAAACAAATTTTAAACCTCGCAGGCATTAATTTTTTACCGTTAAACAAAACATTCAATGTATATCTGTACTTTTAAGAATCGTGAATTAACCATTTAAAGTTGGAATATTTTTTATTATTCTTTAATCTTCCCAGGACCATGGAGAATAGACTATATAGAGCTAACCAGCCTATTATTATCTCCTACGATATTTGGTAAGTTTTTATTCCTTATAAAAGATTTCCCAGGGTGGGATTCGGAACACCCAACGTGAACTTGGGAGACTTATATGGGGAACTACACATTAAAGTACTGGGGATGTTAGGGCTATTGTGTGAGTGAAGCAGAGAGTTGATTCCAAGTAAGCGAAGGAAGCCTGGGACAAAGGTGAGTGATGCTGATAAGAGATTACTGAAATAAAAGTTTTCTGCTGGTGGTCGCCATCTTGGACCAAGTTTTAGCGGTACACTAGTCCTTGAGGACCATCTCAAGCTGAGTGTGGAACCTTCTTGGTGGGCCTCTCCACTAAGTCTCTTCACTGACTGAAAAGCTGCTCTCCTCGGAATTTTCACTATCGGTGAAAATATTATCTTCTTATGGCAGTCATGAACATTTGATCCAGAGGACAACACTTCCCCTCTTGCCTTCATGTTAGCCCTGAAGATGGTTTACAATGTCAGCCAAAACATTGGCAGACAATTAAATTGTATTTTTTTTTTTGGATTAACCTTGACCGAACCCCAACAAATTCTCATGGTTATTTGACATCTTAAATAGATAGTTAATGATGTTCCTAATCTTTCACTGGCCCCGTCGTATGATTTAAATTGAAAAAATGTCTGATAAATGAAGAAGTAAAATACAGCGGGAATCTTAGATCCCCCTCGGGGTGTAGCCGGCGTCAATCTTGGCAGTCTTCCTCCGGAGTTTGCTATCTCTTTTGTTTTATGTCAGTAACCCCTCGCCTCAGGCGTCTGATAAGGATGGCACGACAAGCATGGCATCCCCCCCACTCTCTCTCAACTCTCTTTCCTAACTAGATCATCCTCTTTCCTTCTGCTTAAGCCTCAACTTCCCCACATGTCACCTTCCGTCTAATACTTTTTTCTTTCTCCCCCTTGGAAAGAAAAAAAAAAAAACAAACAAGTGACTTCTTTTCTTTCTTTTTTTAAAATGATTTTCAAGTTCAAGGCTTTGTTTTCTTCTTTTTTTTTTGTTACACATTTTTGTGTGTTATTTTTTAATGTCAAAGGCAAACGTTCTACCTAAGAACCCAGAACATTATCTGCTTACCAAATGCTTCGTGGAATTTCAGACAGCTTATCAAGTATCGTTATAGAATATTCATGTGAAGGTATTTATTATTTAGTAGAGTTTTAAATATTCATGTCTGCCTCATCATATTACTACTGCCTTCATCATAAGTAGTCTTGATGAAAATCGACTTTTCATCAAACACTACAGGATCCTCTCAGCTCACTTTTGATATTATTTTATTTATAACGTTAGCTTCTCATTCAACTACTTAGGGTCATGGAGGAAGGGGCTTTCTACAGGTTGCCACCCTATTATAAACACCCATGGCTCAGGACAGGCATTTATTTATCGATAGAAGCTTGCCCTGGGCAGGATTGCGAGACCCGTACAGATCCCATGAGCTACCCTGGCACCCCTTTTACATTTTTGCCGCAAATGCTCTTTATTTGGCTTAAAATTAGACATTTTTAACACCAAAGAAAGGTATGATACGTCCACGTAAACGACTTAAAAACAACTGACTTTTGTAAACAAATGACTAACAAACAAAATAGCGTTTAGAGATAAGCAAATCCTTCAATAGGCTAAGAGCGCATTCTATTGGAATTAAAACGACATTTTAAACTTGCATACCTGGTATAGATGTATACAGTCGTATATGGAAATATTGGATTATTTGATTTAACCAATTTTTTTAGTTCGTACTACTTATTTTGTATTCTTCTTTTAGCTGAGCGCAAGAGGGATCTCGAATCTCTCTTGGAAGGAGAATATCCTTCATACGCGCGGCTAAGAATGTTGCAGGTATAATTATGTGCGGTTGGTAATGAGTAGAGTCGGCAATAACTAGGCTTGAACGTGTGGTCAGTGGGGGCAGCCGCCCACCATTTGGCAGCTGAGGCACGCACTGCTTGAGAGAGATAACAGCCACTGTAACCTCAGCCTCCCTATCTCCCCCTCCGCCACTACCCCCATAACACCGCCCTCCTTTCCCTACTCACCCCCGTTTAGTTTTCAGAGGCTCCCCCCCCTCCCCATTTGCCCTGGGCTACTCTACATGTTCTCTTTAGAATGCGTCCATGGAAATCTCTTATGTAGCCCATTTCGCTTTGTCGTATGACTGTATTGTATCGTCGTATGTGCTAGACGGCTTTTGACGAGAAACTTCTAAAAATTGCATTTATATATGATTATGTTATCTTCTGTCGCCTCTCGAGAACTTCTCGAATGTGGACAATTGTTTAGGGTTGATAATGACTACACAGCCTTCTCCCCGTGCATAAATTTATTGATGTCATTAATAAAATGTTTATTAACATGAATGTACTAGCTACTTAAAATTTTGCATAAATAACGAGAAAATATATTAAATTCCTTTGATTTATTTTTTTTTGTCTAGAATATAAACTATTTTGTCGTTCTGAACATCAGAATCATGACCCTCCCCCTCAAAAAATTTCTTTTTCCGAAAATCAGACAATTAAATGAAAATAAAAGTATGCTGTTCGTGTTCCCTACCAAGTTCGCCTTTTAGGAAATTTTCCTAAGACTTCTGAGCCCTTTTGGATAAAATATAGAATAAAGGCCTAAATATTAAAAATTTTAAGGTTGAATTTAAAGATACCCAAACAGTTAAACTCAACGAAATTGCATTTTTTTAAAAATAATTGTGCTTTACTTTTTTTCTTCTCAGTTTCAGTGAGTGAATAACATGTCATAAATTGATTATTAATTATGTTATTAAATATGTATGACAATTAAGTATTTTTGAATAATTTGTAATGTCTTATTATAACTTTGTCTCCGTTTGTCTTTTGTTTAATCGAATTCGTTTTTTTTTTTTTTATCTTATTGACCTACTTATTTCTGAGACTTTAAATTTATTTAATAGTAAGTCAACAGCATTTAGGTCGTTACATCTTTATAAAAGTAAAACTATAATTGTTTTGATCATATTTTGAATAGCCTTTTATGACTGGAATTATTTTCTCGATAAATCATTAAAATCCAATTTATATATTTTAAAAATAAAATAAAGTTTAAAACCCTACTTCCTTTCATGACGTTCCTTTTTAGAAATAATGTTTGTTGTGAAGACACCCACTTTCTTCCCTTTTTAATGATAAAATCCTGGAAACTATATCATTAAAATAATTGATTAGATAATTTCATAATGATTCATTTATTAATATAGTATTAGTATTCTTTTCTGTTTATTAATTTGAAACAGTTATAAATATTTGTTTTAATTCAGCAAACTAAAAACTCCGACTAACTAGTAGACATATCTCACATATTAAATCTTGATTTGATAATTAAAATTCAGTTTTCGAACAAACTTTGAAATCAAGAAATAACTTTAGCATGTTTCCCGTATTATCTTACGTGCTCACGTAGTTTGGGAAACAGAGTATTTTGAAAAACAGGTCTTCGCCGATCGCATGAAGCTAGACATATGGTCCTTTTAAATTTACACACATATATATANTCTTTCATTCAGAAAGTAAGATATTTTTGTTATTTTTTAAATTTGTATATATATATTTATTGTACGCGCTCTATAACCCACAATTTGGACAAATTGTATATTTAACTTTGCAAACCGTTAGATTTGTTCGTAAATGGCTGAAGTCGGTCTTAGTTCTTAGAATCTTAGTTCTTGCTAGCGTTACAATAAATGTAGAGAACAATGAAACTGTAGAAAAACTTTAAAACTTTTATATTCTATCAAATTTTTCAAAAGAACGCTCATAAAGGAAATAATCAAAAACGTGATTTCGAGAGATGGTTGGACCCTCTTATATTTATTAATTTTTTCTAAATAGATCTTTATTTATTACTGCCTGTTAAGCCTCTTATTTTAAAAATTCAGAAACCTAATTCGATATTTAGGATTTTTAACGCAGTCATTAGAATTTATTCATTTTTGGTTAAATTAAATTAGGAAAAGGTAAAAGAAATACTAAAATTTATGTCTTCGTTTTTATTTGAGGTGCAAAATATATTCCTCTTAAATTTTATGGCCCTTAAAATTTTTACGAAAACTCTTATTAAGAAAGATATTCACGAATAAAACTACTATGCCAGAGTTCTCCCCCCACTCTCTTTTCTTCCCGGTCATTATAGAGCCAGGTTTTTTTTACGCACAAAGTTCTCTTCGGCTGATAAGTATAACTCGTCATTTATTCTTTTGCAATATTAAGAACATTTATAGACCACGCAGCTCCTGCGTGACGAGCATTATTTCCTTTAAGTCAAGGTTTTCCCCTGCGATTTTGACAAATGTTTTAAAAATTTCATATTTAGATAGTGGTTAATGCGTACATCTGTGCCTGAGAAAATTTTGATGAGTAGTAGATATCTGTTGTCGCACAGAACGAGGCTACCCACGCAATGGAAGCCCACCATTATCTTGATAAATGCTTTGGTGGGCGGTTCCTAAAAAAAAANTCGATAAAAAACCACAACCAAATAAAATATTTATAAAGAAAAAATTAAATAAAGTAAATGACAAGAGTCGACAAATAGTTTGACAATGTCAGCTCCTTCGAGTTTAAGACGAAGTTCTCGTCTTTCTCGGGGGTTAGGCTCTCGCTAGTGTAGAGGGAATTTAATGAGATATCTAGCGCGTCCTGGTAGCATAACTGGTAAGTGCCCCGGCCCGGATAGCAGGAGATCTAGGTTCGATTCCTGGCTGGAACAGATAGATTTTTTTATTCTATTCCCTCTCATTAATCATTAATTTTTACCTTCATTTTCTTGCTTTTCCATTGCTGAAAAATATTATGGAAATGCGTACCTAATTATAACTAAAGCCATTCTCCAATTATTCTTTCTATCGCCCCACATGCAATCCTGAACATCCTCGAGTCCTAGAGTCACCGACACAATTCCCGAAATGGGGTTAGACGACAATAGTGAAGGCATGATTGTCGCAGACGGATTAGCGGCCAGTTGAGGACTGACCAGAGCCGGCGGACGGAGACGAGTCGAACCGGCCGAAGCGAGGGGGGGTCGGGTAAAATTGCGGTGCGGACTCGAACAAGGCTGTCTCCAAGACCTCTGCTCTAACTACGGTGATCTTGTTCTGGCCAGCCTCCCAGCGCTAAGCAGATTACGCCGCGGGCTCCAAGTTTGCCGGCCTCCCTCCACAGCGTCTATAACTTGACTCCCATTCACAGCAGGACTCCTTCATTTCCAACTGCTATTTACATAAAAGCTCTTCCGGAAATTGTATTGTTCTTTAAATAATGTTCGACTATCAAAAGGAAGAATTAACGTTGTACTTTCGCCCAAAAAAGAAAATCCCATCGCCCAGTGAATAACTACAAATAATGGTGAATCCCTACAAGTTTCATTCTCAAACTTTCTTTCCAATAATACTGTAATGAATTGACTGTGGAAAAAATCTGTTGTGTGTGAAAATAATAGTATTACTGTATACTTATCCGTGAGATTCTCGCATTTACTAAAATTTACATGATGTTATGAATTATCAACACATATGAGAGGGTCATAATATTACACTAAATGCTGAATATCTCCGCACAAGAGGCAACTGAAATGTAGCAGATTTCTCATGTTTCTGAACATTTATGAGAGTAAATAACTAATTGGGTTTTAGAAGACGGAGAGGAAATTTAAGAAAATAGTTAATGTCACTGACGCAATGTTCAAGGGATATAAAGCTACCTGGGGGAGTGCAAGATGTTTCTAGCATCTTCTGCTGATGTACGATAAAAATATTGCAAGGAATGTGTACAAGACCCTTGTGGCTGGGTAGGAAATCCCCTTGATAGACAACTTCTGGGTTTTATTGCGACAACGGGAAAATTGGATTTGATACAAATGAATTTGAGAGCTGGGGATGAGGTCCACTTGGTCGTCTGTGCTCTGTATAGTCAGCCTCACACTTCACTGGAGGCAGAAAAAGTATAAACGTGTGATAAAGATACACACACACACACACACACACATATATATATATATATATATATATATATATATATATGTGTGTGTGTGTGTGTGTGTGTGT
>KZ808041.1:69558-91219 GCA_000696205.2 Oncopeltus fasciatus
TAATATTATTAAAAAAATTATTATTCCAAATTAGTTTAATTTTTAAATAATAAATAATTTAAAATGGTCATGAACATTCAGGTGACAATACATCCCCTCTCTCCTTCATGCTCTCCCTGAAGATGGCTTACAATATAAAGCAAAATACCTGAAGATAATAAAAAATACATTTTTTTTTTAAATTGTATTTTTTTTTTTGGATCAACAGTGGCTTGCGGGAGTACAGGAAATCTAGGATCTTTTCGGCTTTAGGATACTTTGGACAATATCATGAAAGTCAAAAATATTGATAACGAGGGAGATTGGAGTCTGACGTAAACCTGAAGCCCCCACGACGTCAATATTTATCAGCTTTTAATTATTGTTGCAGTCCGCCTCCACCTATTTAAATATGATAATCGGTTTATATGAAAGGTCTCGCCCTCTAATCCTTCCCTGACCGCTATCAATAAAACAGGGCCAGAGGGATAGGTTTGTAAGGAGAGGTTATCCCTGAAACTAGCAAAATAAGGGGTATAGTGAATTTTAAGTTAAAGATTAAAATTTCCATACGGGACTTGTACTTTGGCCGCTGCGGCTTTAAGTACCGCTCCGGACAGGGATTTTTTTTCTTCTAATAAGCTCTGGACCACTTAGGGCCAAGGAGTGAAGGGCAATATACAGGCTGCCATCCCATTCTTAACATCCATGGACAATAATTTATTTGTAGACTTGCTCTTGGCAGGGTTTGAACCCGCAGCGCCAGGATTGCAAGAACCGAACGGAACTCTGAGCTACCCTGGCGCCCCTCTGGTCAGGATTTCTTTGAATAATGTCCACTATCACGAGTATTATTCACGAGTAAGTTTCTTGTTAAGGATACCTTCCTTATGACGATGAGTGATTACAAAAAAAAAATACAGACAAAAATGTTTTTTCTTATTTGGACATTCCTAGCAGTTTGAGCTAATATAATTGTAAATTGTGATAGAAAAAGACTTTTAAAAATTTTTAATCTCAATGAACATAGAACTTCATATGGTATGATAAATTATAACAATAGTTATTAAGTAATAATAAGTTAAGTAATTGTCGCTGTTTAATGATATCTGTGAATGGAGAAGAAGAAGGAGACAATTTGAAGAGAAGTGATTGGCTCGATTTTTTGGTTCGAGATATTTGCCTTGGCGCTGTAATGGTTCAGTAGACTCCGCTCTGGATTCGATCCATGCCAGTAGGGTAGAACTATGCGGAATTGTCCTTAATGAAAGCTGAATAATGACGTGAATGTCCTCGCTCAAACGCCATCTTGTGAGGACGCGTAGGAACACGTAGTTACTCCCTCCTACTGCAGTCCCGTTCCCCTCATTCCTCTGCGCCTCTTTCCCCTTAGCCTTATTCTCTACACAAAAGCCCCAGTTCTCTAAAGACACCAAAGGACACAGAGTCTCTGAATACCCTCCCTTATTTCAGAATTTTAATCACCCCCTCACTTCACTAGTACTTTCAAAGAAGGGATATCACTTTCTCGAGCTCCACAATACCTATAATTTACTATTTCAATTGACGGTTTTTTTTTGGTTTTTTTTTTTTTATGTGTTAGTGTTATCTTCATTAATGACGATTGGTAATTATTGACATTAATGATTAATTTATTTCATTGATAACTTTAAAAAAAAAAAAAAAAATTTCTTAGGGAAATAATATCTTTGTTAATAATGGTTAGTAATTCGGAAGACAAAAATAATCACGAAAATAAGCTTGGCAACCATCAAAATCTTTACACGGTCCAACCCGGAAAAAACTTTACATACATCTGATGACTGTGGAAGCCTACGTGAACAAATAATCACAATATTAATTTTATTCAAAAATCAAAATCAAGGTAATGACTATTAGGTAATTTTTTTTTTAAATAATATTTTTATAACTAAACGGCTGAACAGAACTAAATGAAATGTTGAGAAATTAGTGGATATCGGATTCTATCCATTGATGATAATGAACTCTGTCTATCACGGTGACTGCGTCATAGCCAATATCGTCTTTCATGAATATTGTAGAGTAATTTTGATATAATTGTTCTCCTCAAAGCGGATGTGTTGGGAATTTTTTTTTTTTTCTGCACGAATGAAAATACTTAATTTTTACGCTATTATTGGTATGTCGTGTGAGGTGTTAGCTGTACTCTTTGCTCTCTGTATGCTAAATATAGCGAATAGATTCAGGAGTAGTTCGTACTGTTTTCTTGATTGTAATTAGAGAAAATTATTCTATCAGTAACGTGATTTTCTCAATGATGACTCATGACACTTCATTTCAAAAATTTATAAAAAAACAAAAACATTTTCGATGGATATTCCTATTAATGTCCGTTGTTTAAAAAAACAAAAAAACAAAAAAAACAAACAAAAAAAACAAAAAAAAACAGTGTGCTCCTATTTTAAAAAAGTAGACATTTTAAAATAATTTACTGCATTAGGTACTAAATACTCATGTACACGCATAAGTCAGGCCAGCCAGCGTTTTCATTTCTGGAATACACCCCTTCACCCTCTCTTCGTCACCCGCGACCCATCTAACAATCACCGGCTATGGGGGCCATCAGATCTTTGGCACACATGGGTGTTTTTAAATTCCAAGTACGAAATAGACAAAGAATTACAAATCATTAATAAGATAAAAGAGGAAAAGAAAGATGCAATATTACAAATCAGTATTGTTTTTCTTCTGGAAGGAAAGAATTCTTTATGCTTCCGTTGGGCAATAAAGGATTAATTTTCTTTATTTTTGTGTTACATATATGGAGAATGTGGTTCCTTGCTGGTGGTGCAGAGAGGGGATTAGATGTTCATGTGGTAGTGTCGCTTTATGGACGATAAAAAGCCTTTAATTACGAAAAAGTTTACCTTAGTTGGAAATATTGATGTAGGAAAGTAAAAATTTTAATATATATTATTTAGTTCTTAAACTTTTTTTTTAGCGGAATGAATATCTTTTTGATGAATATTTTTCTAATTCAAGTATGTTATAAGTGAGATTCACTGCAGATGTTTGTTGTGGCGGCTACTAATTTAATTATTGAAATATTATTTCTTATAAGTTCAAATGCAGAGTTTTTGACCGTAGAGATTATTAATAGATTTTTCGTAGGGGTTCGGTCAAGGTAGATCAAAAATATTTAAGGTGCCTTGACCCAGGTGTCTCTGATCTGAGATCCTGGTGACATGTCGCCCACTCTCGCCTGCATGATAGCCCTGAAGATGGCTTACAATTTAAGCCGAAACGCTGGCAGATAATTAAAACATATACAATTAATGAGAGGGAATAGAATAAAAAATCTAACTGTCCCAGCCAGGAATCGAACCTGGATCTCCTGCTATCCGGGCCGGTGCACTTGCCAATTGTGCTACCAGGACGCGCCAGGTATCTCATTCAATTCCCTCTACCAGTCCTGGTAGCACAATTGGCAAGTGCCCGGATAGCAGGAGATCCAGGTTCGATTCCTGGCTGGGACAGTTAGATTTTTTATTCTATTCCCTCTCATTAATTGTTTAAAATTTACGTGGGGGAAAAAAAACCACAACCAAATAAAATATTTAAAACATATACATTTTTTAAATTGTATTCTTTGGAGCTACCTTGATTGAACCCCAGCAAAAACATCTACTAATTATGTCTTTTATCAACAATTATAAACAATTGATTATTTTTTAACTTGTTGATATTGAATATTTAACAAGGGGAAGGATTTGATCATATGCATTTGTAGATTAGCATATGGTAAGTATGTTTGGCGTACAGCTTATTGATGTATGGATTGTTACAATGGGTGCGCAGTGATTGAGCTCCACTCACCACTTAACTTAATTGAATAGTAAGTACTTGATTAGCAGAGTGACCATAGAGCATATGGCGGGGTCCAGTTTCTCCTCTCCAGCGCGTTTCTTTCCTGGACAGCATGGAGGAAGCATATGGCCACCAGCGCGTGGAGGGGGTTTATTGAATAGCGGCAGCAGCAGCCGGGGGGAGAGGTTGGCGTAGTTAGGTCTCGTTTCCCAGGGTATTCCCGAGGCTGACCGCAGTCTACCGGAGCTAACTAAGGCGGTCAAAGTCCAAACTCAATTACCGCTGGAGGCCAGGGGCATATTCAATAAGCGTGGGCCAATCTACCGATCCTCTCCTCCCCCTCCCAGTGAGCGCTGGAAGTATTGAATCTCTTTCTGGTAGAGCCTGTCTTGCATAACTTACACACTTCATTGTGGAGCATGAATCCGGGAGGGGCATCGTCTTAGGTCAGTCTTCTCAATCTCAGACCCATCACTTCAGCGACCTCTAAACCTAATCACGTTGGGGTTGACTTTAGTAGATCCTCTCAAGTCATTGATTAATACCAGTGAATGTTTCATTAATCTGACATTACTAGTCGATGCCAGTTTATTTTTCTTCCTGATTATTGTCAGCCATCCCTATCTCGTTTATTAGGTACCTAATATTTGTGGTCTGTGGTTAGGCCTTTTAAAGAATCGCTAGCATAGAGCTGGGCTTCCAATACCATGGAGTTCTTTCTTATTCACATCTCGTTTGGTTATCGGTGTTAGCGAAGTTTCTTACCTTATTCCATTTTTGAACTGTCTCTTTTTCTTAGATGATTTTAGTTGGGGTTCGGTCAAGGTAGATCCAAAAAACCATAAAATAGGGATCATGTGGCGGCGTTTTCGTTGGTTCGGAATTGGTAAATAATAATAAATATTTAATATTGAAAATAAAAGAAAAAGAAAGAAAAATAGAATGTAAGAGGTAGCAACTTACAGGGTAGCTTCAGCAGGTAGTTCGATCCTCTCACTCATCTGCAGTTTTTCCTCCAAAGCGGCCCTGAAATTAAAGGTCTCTAACTCGGCCAAGAGAAAAACCCAAAAATTCAGAGCACTTACCTTCTGGGGATGCGTGGCAGCGGTGAGTGAACGAAGAGAAGTGGACTGTATTACGAATTGGAGGCGCATAAGGCGGCACGAAATACTAAAACTTTTATACTTTAAAACACTTTGTATTTACTGGAAACAGAGTGGTTTCTGGAAACTGGAAGCAGAGTTCTCCAATGAGAGCTGGAAGCAGAGTGTCTCCTGTGAGAGCTGGAAGCAGAGTGAGAGCTGGAAGCAGAGTGAGAAAGAGGTAGGGGGACACTGCATTTAGGCGATAAGGGTCGCGAGTTCAGCCCTGTGCCGAGATTAGGGCGCTCGGGACTGATAAAGGAGGATTACGGCGCGAACATAACCGCCCACCAAAAATTATAATAATTTTTCAAAAATTAAGAGCTCACAGAAAAAAAAAGAAAGGAAAATTAAAGGAATCACTTCTAAAATTAAGGGAAACAATAATAATAAGTATATACAGGGGGACTGGAAGCAATTTTACTAATCATTAAGTAAAGGGACCAAACTACTAACAGCTCTTGTCAGCAGCTTAGAATCGTTAGTTCTTATGGAAGCAACTCGGGGGACCTCATCAGGACCAGGAATCAACCTTTCAATACGACCAATAGGCCACTCTAGGGGAGAAGTCCTAACCCCCTTTACAAACACAACATCGCCCTCCCTAGGCAGTACACCACCATAGGCCCATTTTCTTCTTTGGATTAAGGTGTTCAGATACTCCCTTGTCCATCTATGCCAGAAGGACTGCAATCTCTGACGGACCTGTTGCCAATGACAGCGAATGTTTACGGAGGGGGAGATGGGAATTTCAGGCAGAGATACCAATGGGGAACCGATCAAAAAATGCCCCGAACTGAGATAATTAACAGCCTCACGGGGGTCGTCAGACAGAGGGCAGAGAGTCCGGTCGACAAGTTCGAACAAGAGAGAGAGAATCTTTGCTGACCCTTGACCGGATTTGAACAAGGTCTAAAAATTTTTTTTTTTTTTTAAATATTCACGGCCCGGTGGAACAAATTTTTAATTAATATCCACGGTCCGGAGGATCATAAAAATAGGGGTTCTTATTAATATCCGCGGTCCGGAGGATCATAAAAGGGGTTCTTATTAATATCCGCGGTTCGGAGGATCATCAGGGCGATCATGAAGATGGCTTGCAATGTAAGCCGAAACGATGGCAGATAATCCTTTATTAAAAAAATACATTTTTTAAATTTGTGTTTTTTTGGATCTACCTTGACCGAACCCCAACTAAAATCATCTAAGAATAATATCTACCTTCAACAAACTCTCCTTATGTCTCTTTTAGTTTTTCCAACATTCCGACTGGACTGTTTTGAAGCTTGTAGAGCACCTTCCCAGAAAGAAACAGGGGGAAAATTTAAGCGGGTCAGGCTGTTTTAGAGAATTAATTAGTATATGAGTTAAAATGGTAATTATTTCAAAATTGTCAATAAGTTGTACAAAAAATTAATTTAAAACTCAGATATTATGGCTAACCCTTATTCTTACAATTCACATTCGTTAATCTTATTTCTACGGATTTTTGGTTTCTGAATCCGCCTAGTTCACAGTCAGGTACGATCATATTTTGCAAGTGCTACTTCAACAAAAATTGAGAATATTCGAATTCTCTAGAGGAACGGAGAGCTCTTAATTACTCCTCATATTATGACTCAACACGTGTGTTTCAGATAGTGTCAAAATAGTAAAACCTTGCCGCATACGTCTCCTGTTCTGAACTCTTGAATCAGTGATTTCATCTAATATGCACCAAATGTTATCGTAAATACTAAATTATCAGTCTGTTGAACTTATTATTTAGTTTGTATTAAATAAAGATATAATAAAATTCAAGATACTTGTAATTTATCCTTCAGAGCAGAAAAGCGTTCCTATTTTAATTTGTTTGTTTATTCTTAAGAAAAGATGGCACTTCAAAGGAAGTTCATACTTATTTGAGCTGAAAAGAATTTTAGATAGACGAAATAAATAAAATTAAAAAAGGAAGGTTATTTTTTTTTTTTGGGGGGGGGGAGGATTTTAATTAAAAGTGTTATATGTTTAAGAAATTTTTAATAGTAGAGGAATATCGAAAAGCGACGAAGGCGATCTGATGGCTGAGAGAGTTTTGTAAATTGGTCTATTTTAATGAGAACTTCGGGGAAAAAGCCAAGAGATAAAGAAGCTTCAACATTATCAGAGGGGAGAAGAAGATTCTAGAGGATTCTAGTCCCACAATCTCTGGGAGCTGGTAAACAAGCACACCCCTTTGCCAGGAGGGTAGTCGGTCCCCCCCACTCCAGCTTATGGCAAGTCACAATCTCCCTGGTCTTGTAAATCTCATGTATCCTGTCACTTCAATAATTATCTCAGGGCAACGGCATTTGGTGACTCGTATTCATCTCAAGACAGCAACGAGTACTACCTTTGTTCCACATAAATACATTATTCAGGAAATAAAACATAAAACTTAGAGGTAACTAGTTGATTGACCAGCTTGGAATTAAATGACGATGAAGCCCTGAAATTAAAACCGAAAAACTTTTTTTATTTACAAATCAGTTTTATTCTTCAGTTCCCAGGACCGAATTCCTGACTAACCTCTCCTCATTAAACATTTATGGGATAAGAAATTATTTATCTTTATTTTAAGAAAATCATTTATTAATAGGATGTGACCAAAAATAATTATCTATTTTTCATTGGAGTTATTCATTTCACTCGTTAGGATAAATTAGATAAAATATCTAGAAAATCCTACTCGTGGCTGGCTACGGTATATATATATAATCAAATGTTATTTCAGATCATGGAATGCGTTTTAGGATGAGGCAAGGATAGAGGTAAACGTGGTAATATGTCACAATCTATAGAAATAACTGATGTATTTACTGTTATATTTAGAAATTTTTCGATTACAAATTTAATTTTCCTAAAATTACCACAAATTCATGGGATTTTCTTTCGAATTGTAGTCAGAGAAAATGGGATACAACCAACAAATTCATGTGGGGCTCTGTTACTGTCTTACGAATAACCCAATGCTATATTTCCGTACATTTTGTGTGGATCCCATGCGATTCGTGACCAAGTAGTATAATAAAATATCAGTCAAACTATTGTCATTATAATTCTTACTAGTCCTAATTTATAACCTCCAATATATACTTCAGAAATTTGAATAAGATTATCATCTAGAAATGTTATTTTATGAAAAAAAAAAACATATTTCCAAGGGAGAATCGTAGAAAAATTATAGAAATGCTTTAGACATACATTTTCCATTGTCTTGGAAATTTTATTTTTCTGTTCCTTATACGTTAGAGTTTTATGATTTTTTGTTTTGTTTTTAAATTAGTAATGTTCTGCCTTAATTAAGCCTTTTTTTTTTTTTAACTTTCCTCAATATATCTTCCTTACTTGCAGCATTGCTAAACCTTCACTCTTTGTAGACTTCGTAACTTTAATTGGCTTTATATAATAAATTACGTGTTCTAACTGAAGTCTTATCTCTCTCTTTCTCGTCAAGCTCTTTGAAATTATTTTCGGAAAGTTTATTCGATTAGCTGTTTCCTTTTGAAGACTCTCATTTCCTAAAAATATTATTTATAATGAAGAAATGTTTTGCGTTTTATTATGAAGTTAATTCTAAAGAAAAATATTTAGCTTTTAATTATTTATGGCCTTGTTTGAGGTCAACATCACAAAAAGCGGGAAATTCAAAGGACAGTATCTTTTAAAAAAGTAGAGTAATTTTATTGCAGCTTCTACGGTAGAAAAAGTATATCTTATTTGACCCATACCATCATTCCTTTGTTTTCTAGCTGAATGGTTTTCTCAGTTGGTCAGACAACTATGATTATAATATCACATTAAATTTTTTTTATGCGAAAAGTTTAGCTGCTATATAGGCACACAAGCAAAAATTTGATACTGCATTAGTTAATCACAGTCCTTCATTATTATTGAAATGCGATTTTAATGGGTACCTAGCAATTTATTAAAACATGTTGAAACAATTCCATCAAAATTGCTGGAACTATGTTGCGTTTTTCGGCCGCATTCCTGCCAATGTCCTACAAAAGAAATAATTGGCACAATCGCTCAAATGAATAACTTTTCCCAGACGGATAGACAATTTAATTAAAATTCCCATTTTCGGACTTAAGAGGTTCTGAAACGCTGTAATACCTTGAAAACTGCTAGCCGAAAAGTTCGCCCCATAATAATATCCTATCCTTGGCTAACTAATAGCAACAACAAATTTAAAAAAAAAAAAAAAAATTATTTTCGCTAATCTATTTGGTACACAAATCGAGAAGCCCATTTGATTTGTAACTAAACCTCTACACTCCGATTATCTATTTATGCTGCGAAGCTGTTGACATTTTAAAAACTTATTTACAGATTCAGATCCTCCGAAAGTTAAATTAAAAGCATAAGTGGTTACTTAAAAAAAAAGAAAAAAAAAAAAAAAGGACTATATCGTATTCAATAGTGTATTTTTGGTCAAACTTGTACTTGAAAGCATTTTAGATTATGCTTTATTGTCTTTTAACAATACAGCAAAACTTTTCCTTAGAGCTTCCTTAACCTGTTCAATCAGACTCCATGCAATTTGTACATTTCAACGAGTTAGAAATTAGTTAGATTTATGAAAAATTTTACCCCTAATGTGCTTTGTTAAGTGAACTTTTTTTTTTTTTAACTGCAGCTTAAGACAGGTTTTTTTCGAATAAAATTTTCGCAAGAGTCTTGACATATCTGGTTATGCAATACATTGGCCCCATTGCATATCTCGGGAGTCACGTCACCTTTCCATAGCTTACACCTATTGAACCTCCTAGTTTCCCTGTAGGACAAGTGGAGTAAGTCTATTTTAATTTGAATCTAGAATGATTTGCCTGAATCGCCGCTTGAAATTTCTTTCGGTTCGTCGAAATGGCTGATATCCTGAAAGAATCTCCGGATACGCCATAAAGAAATTGCCCTCCGCATAGAACGTGGTGTATTGGTACTGGTTGTGCTGTATTTATATTGAAGGGAGGCCCATGTATGCATGTGTAAGGAGGCTGTGGACAGGGGCCAGTCACCTGGGAAATCGAAGGTTCTGTCAGAGTTCTCTTCCTTCAGGAATACTCTCTGTCCCACCCGATATTCCTCCCCTACTAGTCTAACGGAAAATCCAGTCTCCGGGGCATGCTGTTTTCCAAGTAGCCAGTGAGTAAATTTTCATACCAGATTGTCTTTAAGCCTGCTAATAAATGGAAATAGAGATTATTTTTTCAATTTTTTCATTTTCTAATATTTGAATTTTTCTTGGTATTTATGAGCCATTAGGATTATCAGTTTATGAATTATTAACTAGATATTTTGATTAACGCATATTATTGTTTTTTCGTACATCTCAGAAATTTTCACAGCCCTGACTATCGAATAACTAACTACTCTTCTATTGTATGTAAAGTTTTTTCCGGGTTGGACCGTGTAAAGTTTTTGATGGTTGCCGAGCTTTCGCCTTCTCTATTCAGCCCTGAAGAAGCCATCACAGGATGTGCGAAAGCTCGGCAACCATAAAAATCTTTACACGGTCCAACCCGGAAAAAACTTTACATACATATGATGACTGTGGAAGCCTGCGTGAACATACTCTTCTATTGTTATAAATAATAAACATCTAAGGCAGAAATGTATGTATGTTATATGGAAGATGGTTCCCTCATCTCGCTATTCTTCGCCGACCTACCAAAGAGACTTACTCCTTCTCCTGATTCCCTATCCTGGATTAACTATCAACCCAATCACTTACTCGCAAATATATGAGAAGGGGAATATTAGTTCGTAACTCTACTTCGCTCCTGTGTGACTTTTACTAATGAATTTTTAATTTATTTTTTTTTTCAGTTGGACGTCTGCCGCCGGGTTTCCCCCAGGTGAATCAACCGCCGTCGACCAAAGTGGTGGAGATCGGACACACTGCAGTCCTGTCGTGTCTGGCCACCGGGAACCCGCCCCCCACCATCCGCTGGGTGAAGGACTTGAGGCCTGTGCAGATAGGCAAGAACGCGAGGTACACGATTCTCGACTCGAGCAAGCCTTCCACCGCAGGTCTGTACCTTTCAACTCCCATATGGTTGTCTTTTTTCTATGTTTTTTTAATTTTTTTCTTGGCTTGTCAACCATGGCGGTCATAACGCCAATCATTTTGAAATGTATAATTCTTCTTCTATAAATCAAAAAGATTTCTCAAATCTTTGTTTTTATTTATCTGAAATACTAGCAACTATTAAAAATCGGTTACTTTGCTTGAGATTTAGGTGGTCGAATTTAAGATAAGCAGCATGATTTGTGGTTTTTTTTCTATTATTACTGTTGTATTTTAACTTTCTTAAAGCCTTATTAAATTTTCAGAGTCGGTATTCACAACAGTTCGGAATGACTGACTGAAAATGGTGATGTTCGTTGTGGAACTCTCTAATAGCATTAAAAATATATTTATTGTAAGCAAAATTTTTTTAATGGAATATAACAGTTTCAGACCGAATATTCTTAGAGAAGTCAACCATCAACGGCACCTAAGAAAAATCTTGCGGGATGCCTAAATTTTTTTTTTTCTTTTTACTGATGAAGATTGCTATTGTTTAGAATTTTTTTATTTATATTTATCTTCTTTTTTTTTCTTTTTTTGGCAAGTCAACCACTAGGGTCATTATTGTCTGAATACGGGTGAGGAGTGTGAAATACATATTCGTAAATCGCGTAGGGGTGAAAGAAGGACCCAAAAGGCGACGACACCCTCGGCGCCGGCACTGGACATCTCTCATGTTTATCAACGCAGGCTATTTCGCATGCTTGTTTAGAACTTTAAAACTCAATTTAAGTACATTTCATCCATGTAATCTCTTAAATAATTTATTATATATTTGTCTGTTCTTGATCAACCTTTTGCAATTTTTAATTTACATTTTACTGTATTTATTTAATTAAGGTTGTGTTAAGGCTTATTTTTATGAACACATGGATGAGTTCGGTAGAAGGGAGGGCTTAGAGAGAGACCAAATAAAATAAAAAAAATCATTGCCTGCAATCGAATGAATTAGAGGGATAAACAGAAAGAACAAAATAATCGGATTTACAGCAAGATTAAATAATCGTAATTATTAATTTTAAGAAAGGTTTTATGCAGTAGGTGTGAAATGTAATTATCAGGCATTTACATAATTTAACATTTTTACTGAACTCCCATATTAAGGGAAATATTTCAGGATGTGGTTATGAATGTTACTCATCCTGTACTCTTCCCTTTTGGTTAGTCTCAAACTAGCCTCAGCAAACTAAGGTGTGTCCTTCCTTCCTAGTTAATAAACGTTTTCTTGTAAATTAGCCATAAATTTTTTTCTCTTAATTTATATTTTGTATTAAACATGAGAAATTTATTGCTGGTATATAATTTATTCAGGTTCAGTTAGAAAGGAGTAAAAAGTCGCATTTGAAAAAAAATCACGAATTCATTCTTTAATCCCAAAGTTTCTGCAGTTCAAGCTATTTTTAACGCTGATGACCGTTACAAGCAAGACAAGAATTCATTTTATTGGCCTGGGTTGACAAAAACTCCCTCGGGCCTGGAAGCCGATACATAAGGATTAAAGAATACATTATTGTGAATTTATTCAAACAAGATTTTTTTTTTCTAAACTTCTTTCTGCCTTAATCTATTTATGTACTCATGCACCGTACAGTCAGTTGTATCCTTCCTACCTGGAAATCCATTGCACAATTTACATTGAAATAAATATGAGTTTTAATGGAGAGGTTTTTTTTACCGTAGATAATAGTATTAGATAATTTTTGGTGAGGTTTGGTCAAGGTACATATAACATATAACGTATATAATACGAATTTAAAAAAAAAAATGTGTATTTTTTAATTATCTCCATATTTTTACATTGTAAGCCATCTTGATGGCTATCATGAAAGCGAGAGGGGAACTTCGTGTCCCTAAGATCACATTTTCATGACTCTGGAGCCATCATCTTACAATGTAAGCCGAAACGTTGGCAGATAATAAAAAAATACACATTTTTTTAAAATTTGTATTTTTTAAAATCTACCTCGACCAAACCCCAACAAAAAAAATCCAATAATAAATATTAGTATTTACGATGTGTGATAAGATTAAAACTTAGCGAAATAATTTTAGAAATATAACCACGCTGCTGATAGATTATTAACTGAAGACGGGATTTCATCTATTAGCAATGTCTTGCTCAGTGCAGTGGGTGTTTAGCACAGTTTGGTTACTTGTGAATAATTCCTTCCTCCAAAATCCAAGGTAGTTAAATGGGGGTTTTAAATGTTTATTTTTTTTATTATATAAGATTATACAAGGCCGTTTTTGTTTGGGCAGAGGAAGTGGATGAACATATACTCCTGATTAATGTTATTTTCATCTTTGAATCATTTGTCTTTTATAATGGAATCAATTAAAATAATTAAGCAGAAAAAGGAAAAAAAAAAAAGTTTTCAATGGAGGGCTGAAAATTATGCATGGGTCAATAAAGAGAGAAAAAAAAATTGAAAACGGTTAACGTGAGCCGGTGGATCAAAGGGAGAGAACGAGGGAAATGGATATTGGAGCTAATTATCTGCTGGTTGGCGTACGGGCTACATATGGTACTAGGACTAGTAGTCGCTCATATGCTGATTGGTGGATCCAACCTGTGTTATCTGGGGTTACTTTCATGCATCCCACCCCAACCCAAAACTCACCCCGTCTCCGAAAATGGCGGGACCCACCCCCCTCCCAATCTGCATTCCTTTCTTCTCATAATGCCATGTTAATGTCTCCAGTAAATCGCAGGTTTTATTCCGCAATATCTCCCCACGTGGACAATCCCAGTTATGTCGAAATCAGGTCAGATCAGGCAATTCTATTCTGTAAGCGCTATGGTGAGCAACAGAAATGAACGGTAATTGTTATACATAAAGAACAGTTATATATGTCCACTTAATTATTATTTATGCATTTTCATCTAGAATTTAACTTATTGCTTTAGTTTAATCTGTAGCTGATTAATTTAGTCACTCTAGAGCAGGAGTCTCTCCCCATCCACCCGTTTGCTCTGATAAAGACCTAAAAATTTATGCCAAAGCTTTGGCGAAAATAATTACTACTTTTTTGGTTACAAATCAGCTTTTAATTCTTCAGCTCAAAAGACGGAATTCCTGACAATCCTTTCATAATAAAGTTCGACAGTCAGCTAGTTACCTCCAAAAATAAATAATTTAAATAACTAACGGATAAATGGTAAATATTTTTATTTGGTTGTGGTTTTTTATCCCACGTAAATTTTAAATAATTAATGAGAGGGAATAGAATAAAAAAATCTATCTGTCCCAGCCAGGAATCGAACATTGATCTCCTGCTATCCGGGCCGGTGGACTTACCAATTGTGCTACCAGGACGCGCTAGATCTCATTCAATTCCCTCTACACTAGCGAGAGCCTAACCTACGAGAAAGACAAGAACTTCGTCTTACACTCGAAGCAGCTGACATTGTCAAGCTATTTGGCGACTCTCGTCATTTACTTTATTTAATTTTTCTTTATAAATATTTTATTTGGTTGTGGTTTTTTATCCCACGTAAATTTTAAACAATTAATGAGAGGGAATAGAATAAAAAATCTAACTGTCCCAGCCAGGAATCGAACCTGGATCTCCTGCTATCCGGGCCGGTGCACTTGCCAATTGTGCTACCAGGACGCGCCAGGTATCTCATTCAATTCCCTCTACATTGGCGAGAGCCTAACCTACGAGAAAGACAAGAACTTCGTCTTACACTCGAAGGAGCTGACATTGTCAAGCTATTTGTCGACTCTCGTCATTTACTTTATTTAATTTTTTCTTTATAAATATTTTATTTGGTTGTGGTTTTTTATCCCACGTAAATTTTAAACAATTAATGAGAGGGAATAGAATAAAAAAATGGCTGGGACAGATAGATTTTTTTATTCTATTCCCTCTCATTAATTATTTGATAAATGGTAAACTTTATTTTAGTACAACATACTGAGTACTTCCTTTTAAATATAACAGCCATTGGAACTGAAATAAGAGAATTCCTATTGATTTTGTTTTTAACTAAAAATATTTAAGTATACATATTTTAATTTTATATATCATGTTTTAAAAATAATAAAAAATTTAATTGAAATTACATTCGATAAATCATTCTGCTACGGTTTGAAGGTTCCTTCTGGGAAACCCCTCATGATTTTTTATAATTATTGTTAAATCCATCCAATTAGTATTGAATTGCAGTGTATTCAATTTAATTACATTCAATTAAATATAGTACCAAAGGAATTATTAATTTCACCTGTGGTTGCAGTTAAACTTTTCATATTGGTCTCATTTTACATTTAATCGAGTACATTCTACAGTTTTGTATTTAAATACATATTAAAAAGCTGCTGACACTGGAGATCACACACACATACACTCATTCGTTAGGGTATTGCAGATTCTACAAACACGCGTACTCACACTCACGTAAGCTTTTAGAGAATCGATTATAAATAAGTCTTTTTCACCTTTTAGAATAAGATAAACCCCTAGTTTAATTAAAATTAAACTTCATATGCTTAGTTAAAAATATATTCTTTATTCCGTGAAGTACTTAGGTATAATTCATAATGGAATGGTTTCGTACAATAAAATAATATTTCCTCTCAGCCTAACTGGGTTTTGATCTGTGTGTTAAAAATTTGATAATTTTACAAAGTCATGGAAGATAGGATAACACTCATTCCGGCTCTTTTAGCTTTTACTCGGGGAGCGCAACACTGGTCGCCTTAAAGTAATTTGCCGCCATGATGAGAAGCATGTGTCACCGCTGATTTGAAAAAAAAACTACTACAGTTTTATTTTCAAAATGTTTTTTGCCTTTTTCGCCTGACCTGTAGGTGGAGGTATAACATCACGAGTGAGGAGAGCAGCCCCTGTCACAGCGATATTGGCTCTTTGTGGGAGTAGAGGGGTCTATGTATATTCAGCGACTATATAAATGTGTATAGTAAATACATGTATACTACATCTATATATATATAAAATAGGATGTGTCTATGTATGTAACGTATGGACTTTAAAACGGCTGGGCTGATTTTGATGAAATTTTCAGGGAATCCTCAGAATATTCAGGCGGGTGACACTGTGAAGTCTGATTTTTGATTTTCGGTCTGCGGGCGGAGAGGCGTGGCAATATACTATACATTCCAATTTGCCTTAAATACATGTGTTTCTTTTTTGATTGATCCCATATCTACACCATGTGTAAATTATACAGTGAAAAAAACTTTATGATATAGGTATTCCATGAATCTTTATTTGATGGCCGTAAATTTCGTTAAAAGCTCTATTTAAATCGTGTGATAATACAACACTAATGTTTGCTTAGGGCCAGCAATGCACTAAAAAAAAATTTTTGGCAAAACGAAGTTTGCCGGGTCCGCTAGTTTATATATGAATAACCACCCTTTGACAAATGGCAAGAGTGACTCTTTGTACCAACTCTTTGTCACTGCTCTATCTGTGTGACTGGAGTATTTTAGAAGAGTGGCAAATTTTTTCCGGGCTGTGATTTCTCTACTTTTTCGATTAGTGTGCTTTAAAAATTATTCGTATACAAATGTACAGTTCGTTTTTATTTTTTAAATGATTGCATTATATTGTATTTATATATCCTACCTTTGGGAGTTTTATGCAGGACTGTTTCATATTTGTTGTAATTCTGTGACACTGGTAAGTTGAAATCCAACGCTGTGGGCGAACCAGACACCCAAGCATCAAATCAACGAGGAGAGTCAGGTGGGCAGTCCGGCACCCATACTGTTAGTACAACCAATTAAATGTGGTTTGTGCCAGCGCTCTACTAATTTGTTTTCAATTGACTATTCCATTTGCGGAAACGTTCAACACATACAAATAGTAAATTTATATACATTATAATTGTTTAAACTTTGTTATTTTTTTGTTTAAACGCTTCATATTTAATAGAGTACATTAATATAATGTATCGTGTTGCAGAATCAACATAATATATTTCGAAAATTAAATAAATACTAATGTAAACGAAATAACGCTGCAACATATATATATATATTGTTTATATGTCATGTCTAATTTCCACTTTATTATAGTCATACAAATTTACTAAAGACTGTTGTTTTTTGTTAAAAATATGTAAATCAATATTATCTATTTAATGAAATTCAACTCATTATTGATGACAAAATAGGAGTTATGTAGCAAAATTTACAGATATAGAATAGTGGTTTACCTAAATGTTAATTTAACGCCATAGTGCGATACATTTTCCTCCCGCAAAGAATATCTTTAGCGCATTTGAAACAAAATCAAATCAGTCTCAACTCTCCAGAAACTTAAACAATAAATGTAATTAATTCAGGAAATTAATGAATTTTTTATTATTCTTCTGTTAACTCTTTAAATCTGCTTGAAATATATTTATTACTTTTAGATAATTATCGATATTTGTTGGGCATTCAAAAGGCAGAGAGGAAAGCTCTTAGATTAGAATTAGAGATTAGAATTAATGACTTTGTAATTTTAAATGCTGAGAAAATAAAATTTACTCCATATTTTCTTGTATAGCGCCTCTCTCTAAGCGTATTTAATTTATGTAGGAAAAGAAAAAAAAACTATATTTATTTTTTAAGTAATGATATTAGTTGTGGTATGTAATCCCACGTTAAATTTTATACAAGAAATGTAAAGGGAGCCGCAAAAAAAATCTTACTTACTCAGCCGGGAATCGAAACCGGGTCTCCTGTTTTTCCGTGCAAGTATTCTGACCTGTGTTGGGGTCAGCATACTTGCCCGGAAAGCAGGAGACCGAGGTTCGACTCCCGGCTGAAATAGTAAGATTTTTTTCCCCCGGCTCCCTTTGGATTTCTTGTGTAAAAAAACTATACTATTTCTTTGGTCCTCAATCAATCCTGTAAATAATAAATAATATCGCTTGTCTTTATGATAACTAGAGCTGTGTAAGTGGCTTTCTTTGTTTTTAAAATTGGATTTAATAACTGTTTTTGTAATTTGTGATCTTCTTATTTTACATGTCATACCGAGTTTATTTGGACCTTGCTTCCCATTTGGAAATGCAGCTATTTCCTATTAGTTTAGTACCATGACGGAATTATTTAAAACTTTTCAAATATAGTGGCTGTAATTTTTAAAATGGTGAAACCAAATTCAGTATTTAAGTTTGTTTTTTTGCATATCTTTATGTGAGTATGTACATCATTCAAATAGGTCGAGAAGAAGGAGGAGGGTTTAAAGAGAGAACGAAATTTTATATCAAATTAAACATTTAAAAAAGCTTTTGAATTATTAGCCACTGCCTACTATAATGTAACAGTGGGAATTAGCTAATATTGCGAAGAATATTAGTATCAGAACGTTGCTGTATATATCTGAATTGGGAAGATTTTTAAGACCATTTTTAGTAAGATGTAGATAACGAACGTTACAGTCCAGATACTTTTGAGACAGCTTTATCTTCGCAAATGCTCATCAGATTCTGCATTGTGTTTGAACAATTTGACACAATTTTAATTCTTACTCTTTAATTTAAGACCATACTGGACTATTCTCGGTAAAATATGAATAAGCTGAGTGCATATTTTTTTAACGATAATATCCACATTTTCGACTGAATTTTATATTTAGTGAATAAATATATATTTTTTATGGTATTTAATCCCACGTAAATTTTAATAATTTTTATCCCTGTGCAAGGGAACAGAATAAAAAATCTAACTGTCCCAGCCAGGACCCGAACTTAGATCTCCTGCTATCCAGGCCGGTGCATTTTCTATTTATGCTAACGAGACAAGTCTGATAAGTTATTAAATTCCCCGCATTATATATTAAGTGAGTTTGGTTTCAGAAACCCGATTCTTGTTTCTTAACATTTTTTAAACTAACGACCATAACTCTCCTTAAAACAATAACTTTATTGTTATAAATAATTATTAGTTTACTTTAAAATCATTATCGTAAAATTTAATCCAGGAGATGATGTCTCTGAGTTAAGTAGTGCTCTCCTTCAAGCTGCTGCAGTCCGTAGTCTACTCAAGTTGATAGAAGTGGAGGAGACAGAAAAGAAAACAAGAGGTAGGTAGAGGGGGAGCGGAAGAGAAAGAGGCGTACATATATGAAAGTTTGCGCTGCGGTCGGTAGTTACATGAGAGGCAAGTTGGCCAACACTCCGCCCCATGCACACAGGGCACAGGGAAGAAATAAAGTTGGCCACCCACCCCCTAACAGGATTCCCCCTCCCCCACCACCGACACGAGGGCCACAAGAAATATTATGTCAATAAGAGAGCTTCACTCAGAGAGGTCACCCCGCCAGCCTCCCTTACCGAATACTAATCCTTGATTACTTTCAACTGCTGGTTGAGGACTTCTTCCAAAGCTTGAATCTTCCAATGGAGATCAAGGAACTCATCTTTGTTGATATGTTTAAGTGAATTTTGATTTGTCCATCGTCTGAGGAGACTTCCACTGAAGCTCATTCTACAGAGGAAACTGTACAACTACTATATGAGCTATAAGATAATATCACCCAGGCTTACTCCTAATTAAATGAATTGTTCTGGTTCAGGTTTTTTATTTTAAAATCAAACATACTAAATTTACCGTTTCTTCTTCCGGGTTGGACCGTGTCAAATTTTTGTTATTTGCCGAGCTTTCGCACATGTATAAAACATGGTAATTATATACCACCTGGATTTTAAAAATCTCTTTTACAAATCTCATTCTCTTTTCAGCCCTGAAGAAGCCATCCCATGATGTGCGAAAGCTCGGCAACTATCAACAACTTGACACGGTCCAACCCGGAAGAAGAAGCGGTAAATACATCTGACGACCGTCGAAGCCTACGTGAACAACATACTAAATGTTTAAGCTAAACATTTTCCTGTCTTAAGAAAATCACTCCTATTTCCCTTATTTTTTTTCCCCCTTCCCCTTGATGCAAATGTAATAATCGCTTTAGCTTCCCCCACTGTGTGGAATAGCCATCCCCTCCCGGAGTCGCTCTCCTGTCCACAATGCGGACATTACCCCCCCCCCCCCTCCCTGAGGTTTCTTCAGGGATTCCGGGACTGTCCAGATCTCTGGAGTGTGAGGTGTCGGGGTAAAAACAAGCCCCCCCCCCCCCACCGGCCAGGAGGAGAGAGTGCCGCCTGTTTTCATTAGTAGGACCGGCCAAGATGGATCGCTCGGCCCCCACTTCCTCTCTGGCGCAGCTGACATATGACACCACCCCCCAGGCTACAACGTCATATATCCAAATGAAACAAGAAAGACAAATGTGCCACATCCCAGCCACAACACCACTACCCATATTGCCCTTCCAGGAACATTTCTTCGGTACCATCGTTTTTCCTTCGTCCTATTTATTATTTATTCTCATTTATTTTTCTTCTTGGGAAATCGTTATTCACCTCTCTGTAATGTATTCTTTAAAAATATATATATATTTTTTTATAAATTTCATTTATTAATCTAATTTCGTTTTAACTATTCGTGATTTTATTTGCACTAATTGAATATTGAATTAACTCTTTATTAAAAAAAAAAAAAATTATTCTGTACATTTTTTTACACTTAATCTTTTGATGGGGTACATAATAATAGTCCTTGCTCGTCTATCCCGGGACGTAACCCGTCCTCAGAGAGGAGCCTAGGTTAACCCGCGATAGACTACCCGGCACCCATCTTCTCCTTATCCTAGGATAAGAAGGAGACTGGGCAGGGAGTCAAGGAGGGATTGAGAGGGGGAGAAAAATGCCAGTGCATTCACTCCCTACTAATTGAATATTAACTGTCTTAAATTTATAACTGTACTTCATTAAACCAAAATATATAACCTCTTGAAATTATTCTTCCTACAATTTAATGTAATTATTTAAGTCAGTTAAATGACTTTTCTTACTGAATCTCTCATATCGTTTCATAAAGTACTTTAAAAGATTGATAACTCCTTTATTCGACAAAATAAGCTCTGTTCTACGTATCATATGAGTTGATGATTTCTGCAGACATTATATCTAACAAACACAGTGAAGGGTGGAATGGTTGTATTCTGTATCTGTAAGTTGTAGGTCAGTGTCTAACCGGGGATTAGGGGAGATCACATAAACCGGACGATAAATAAAATATCAATTTGTCGGGGGTTGTGCGGGTTCCTTCTAATCCTCTCCCCCCTCCTCTTCCATGTAAGCCTCAAACTTAAATTGAAAGGGGGTAAGCTCCCTGGAATCCAAGCTTTGTCCGTCTGTGTCCGCGTACCCCCGATGGGCCAAACTTTAATCCTTCAGATACACTCTTTAATAATAACAGACCCCTTCCCTTTCCCCTAACAATAAATCCTTGCGCAAATTATTGCTACTCATGTTTATTTGGTTTGTAACCTGGAACTTATTCTGGAAGTTCGGCTCTTAACTCTTGAACAAAAAGTGAAAATAAAAATTATTTCAGTAAAAGTGTCACTTGTTCTGATTTTTTTTGTCCACGAGAACCAAATCAAATGAATTTTAGTTCGAAAATATGTGGTGACTATCTACGTATACGTGAACACACACACACACACACATATTTATATATATATATATACAAGCATACACACACACAGGTATAATTAAACTAATTTATCA
>KZ808041.1:91284-103438 GCA_000696205.2 Oncopeltus fasciatus
TAAGACTTAATGATATATATATTGTTTTTAAAATATGATTTACATTATTTTACTTTGAAGATAAGTCAGTTACCAGAAACCTTGAGTGATTTTGTGGGTGAAATACATTTTTTATTTTTCAAAATTTCAATAATCAATTTCCTTAGCTCAGTATTATATTTCATTTTTATAATATATATCAGTAGCTAGCTAATTTTGAAATCGGACTATGTGGTGTGTGGTTTTCCAAACCCACAAATTTTCAAATTTCTTCATTTCTCTAGACATCAATTTGATATAAAAGTATGCATTAAAAAATGAAAGGTAAAGTAAATTGAAACAATTTTCAAATTGAGGCTTGTAATAAAAAATTATTATTTTAATAATTTATTTCAGATAGTTATTTTAAATTTGAGTAAACAAATTATTTCGTATTATATAATACGAATAATTATATAATATGTTGAATATTAATAGTATTGTTAAATATTTTATGTATATATTATGAAATCTGTTTTTATAAATGATTCTGCTAGTAATAGAAATTTGTGTTTTCCTGGTTACTCATATATTGACGTATAAAAAAGCGTCGAGTAACATTTCAACAGCTGAAGCAGTCACTTTGTAGGATCCAAGGACAGCTCCTACAGCATATTAGTCCATTTTGTCGAATGTCGGGACAATTCCCACCGCACGTCGACCCCAGATCCCATCGGAATGCCCTCTACCGTCCACGGCCCCCTTCATTTCTTAACTCTCTCGGGAGGGTGGTGGTGGAACTTAGTGACGACTTCCCACTTCTTCCTCTCTGGGTCTCGGCCCATGCGCACGCACAGCCGCTAAAGACTTCCCCCTCGCGGTCTTTCTCTCCCCGTAATCTCATGAGAAGCGAGTGCGTGGCGTGAACATCGGTCAAACTTGGATCACTGGTTTGATGTTATTTCGCCTCTTTCTCGGGAACCAACCTCCCTCCCGGACAAACTTCCGAACCGAGAGTAAAAGAAATATGGGCCACTGCGAATTAGTCTGACAAGCGAGCGGTGGACCGGTCTTCGATAAGTCGGAGTTAAAAGTTTTCTTCAGGGAAAACTTGCTTCTTATGGTTGCCTATCAATATTTCTCTTATCTCGTGAATCCAGGATTGAGTAACTAAGCTAATCCACTTAGATCTTTCAAATATCTATTAAATTCACTTAATTTTTTGTTATTTTTACAAATATCTTCAGTGTTTGAAGTTTACACAAACTTATGCATTTCTTCAGATAATATAGGGATTCTCCTGAAGATAGTCCACAATTTCCATTTTTCCTTAGGTTTCTATTTAAACTGAATTCAAAATATTCTGAAAGAGTTAAGATTCCAAAATTCAGTTTCTTCTGATTGTTTTCCTATTCACAATCCCAGTAGTCGAGGATTTGCCCAGATGAGATAATTCTCTATAGGACCCACGTGATTGAACTTTTAGTTTATAGAGAGAGAGGATTTAACTAAATCTAATAAGTATTTGAATCAGTTTTTTCTTAGTTTCAGCCCCTTCGTAAACTCAGCGAATGAGAATGGTTTGAGAACAGTTTTTTTAATTTTTTTTTCATGAGGGCCCTAAAAAAGCCAAGCCGAATTTCTTTAGGTATTGCATCTTCAGTTCAATTTTTGTTTTCTGGAGTTAAATCAAATTACAATCCTGTACTTGATTTCAAGTATCTTGAGTGACAGTGGACTACATCTACCTCTAAGGGCTTCTTTAGTTTTCCATCGAGTGGGGAAAAGGAAGTTTCTTTGGTTCTTCCAGAAGAATCTGTGTTCCAGTAAGAGCACGAACGGTGAATATAGAAACGTTTTTATGAATGATGACTGGGAGATTTACATATCTATTGTTTTTACCTATATGCATGTAAAAAAAAATTCACGCTACAGTCTACATAGCTTAAGGTTGCGAGCTGAATATTCGGGATATTTTTTAAAACAATTAATGAGAGGGAATAGAATAAAAAAATCTCTCTGTGCCAGCCAGGAATCTAGGGAAATTTTTATATATCTGAACGAATTTTGTGAAAAAAAAAACAAAATGTTTGTCTATTTTAAAATAATTGAAAAAATGTTTATTATTGAAGTTAAACTTTACCATGAATGGATTATTCTTATTCAGTATTTATTTACTTATGAAAAGTTAAAATCATTTTATTGTTATGTATTCTGATTATTTGTTTTTGTCCGTATTTATATAGTTTTCTGCTTTTAGGTAGCCTACAAATCACCAATAGTGTTGAGGATGACCTGGGAAAATACGAATGTGTTGCTGAGAATGAACACGGTACTGAGTACAGTATTGCCACTATGCTCTACGTTAAAGGTAAATTTATATATATATATTTTTTTATAAATTTCATTTATTAATTTCTTGTTGATTTATTTTGACAGGATCTAATATTAGTACATCTTAATCAAATGCAAATTAAGGCTTCATTAATAATAAAACGTAATGATCATTTGGGTTTTCCATTAGAATTTCATTAGGTAATAGCTGAAAATGAGGAATGGATGTATCTGCTAAGGTCACGCTATTGACGGTACTCTGAAGGATGCATATCTTCTCAGTCATACATGATATTAACCCGATTCCAAGCGTTTCTGGCAGGCTCTCCTACAAGCCTCCGCAAGAAGTATTTTCCGCTCCACACGAGCCCTTATAATTCCTCCGCGTTAAAAAGAGCCAGAAGGGGAGAGATAAAAGAGAAGTAGATGTGAAATATGTTCAGCTTTAATCATCAGCCGCCGTGCATACGAGTCCGTACTTAATGCATACATTCATGAAGCTGTACATTAAAAATGCAGGAGCTTCATCTTTGAACCTCCTCCTTTGTGAGTCCCTCCCTTTTTTAAAGAGCTATCTTTGGGAGTGCGAATATAAATTCCACAAATAGGTACACTTGTAACAGCTTGGTAAAACTTTCGGTTGTTACGTTAGCTTAGTTTTTCAGCAACTCCCGGTATGGCATTAATATTTTCATTCTTTTTCTCTGTCGGGTGATAAACGTCCCTTTAGGCCGGTTCCCCATTAGGGGTTGTTTTTAGTATGTTTCCCGGGGGCTGAGAGAGACCCATTCCCTGTGTGTTTAAAGGCTACTTGTTCAAGTAAGGCTGAATAAAAGATGAGTGTTCTAGTGGGGCCACTGAGAACTAGGCTCCATATCACTTTGTTGTCCTCCAGAATCCACTCGCCAACTTCCCTGCCCACCCACTCGTCCTGCTAAGGCTAAGACTCTCTCCAGACTTTCTGCACCTCACCTAAACCCTTTTCAATTCAACAGCCATTCTCCTTTAGGAAAGTTAGCTCTTCTCTTATAACAAGTCTCTTCTATGTTAGCAATTCTGGCGCGGTTTAAGAAAAACAGTATATAAGACTTAATGATGGTATTCAATTTACTATCGTAAAATATATGAACAGTAAATTATGCTCCAGACTTGCAGGTAAGGACCCAACTTAGATACATTCGTAAATTTCTTTCTTAATAAGATTTTTTTTTTTTTTAATGTTAGAGAACCTAAACGTTACAAAACTAAATTTTACGTTTATTATCTTCTATTAACTATTTCGTAATTCAAATAACAACGCTGGAGAAATTAAGCTGGGTTTCGGCCAGGATCAGAAAAATAAAATACTTCAAAAATTATTGGGTAATTATTTTATTATTGCCAACGTTCCGACTTAACTTACAAGTCATCATCAGGGCGATATTGATGTCTAGAGAGGTCTCCGATGGAGGTTTATGGTCACATCTCAGATTCAAGTGCTCAACTCAAGAATAATAATAATAATAAAGTAATTATTTAACAATTTTGGAGTATTTTATTTTTCTGATTCCGGCTGAAAGCCTAACTAATTTCTCCAGCATAATACTCGACGGCCAACGGACCTCCAACCATCTAAAATAACAACAAGAATATTTACCGTTTCTTCTTCCGGGTAGGACCGTGTTAAGTTGTTGATATTTGCCGAGCTTTAGCACATCATGTGATGGCTTCTTCAGGGCTGAATAGAGAATGAGGGCTGTAAAAAGAGAGATTTTAAATCCAGGTGGTATATAAATACCATGTTTTATACACCAGGTGGTGTATAATCCCTGCGCGGTCTGGTCCTTGGGCGAAGCCTGCCTTCCCATTGGTTGTTACTGTGTTCTGGCGGCTGGTCTCTGGAGTAGTCAGGTAGCTGGTCACTGATTGGTTGGATCCTCTTGTCGATTAGCGCTGGTTTCCAGTTCTTGCTGAGTCTGTATCCGTCTTCCCTGTTGATATTTTTCGGATTCTTGGTTATTTCGATGGCTTCTCTGATGGTCTTTCGATAGTAGTTGCTTTCCCGGGCCAATATTGAAGCATCTTCGAATATGATGTGGTGGCTAGGACGATAGACACACGCCTCAAAGAACACATCGCAGACATCAAACACGGACGCACAGAGAGGTCAGCTCTAGCAGAACACTTCGCCAACGCCAGCCACCACATCAACAACTTGACACGGTCAAATCCGGAAGAAGAAACGGTAAATACATCTGACGACCGTCGAAGCTTACGTGAACAACAAGAATATTACGACCTCAATCAATTACAATTACAAATGAGTCCTTTCTAGGGTTCAAGGCGAAACGCCTAAATAATAAATTTGGTTCCTATATTTTAAAAATTAACAGGCACGGCCAACACTACATATTATATCTATTTTGTCCTTACGAAGATATTAAGATTTTAAATTCTGTCCATATCTAAACACTGTGTACCATTGTTGTACAAAGGCTTCGTATAATAAGCTACGCTGCCGATAGTGAACTGCACTATTCTGCATTATATATTACTAATATGTCAAATAAACTTGCACTACTCCTCATTCATACAGATATCCTTGTATCAGTAGGTAAATAAATTTTAATTATGGTTCATTTAGAACTAATTATTCTGGGTAGTTGGAGCGCGCTATATTCCAATATGGTTCTCTATGGGGCACAGTGGGGGGGACAGTCGATAGCAATGGGACTGTATTAGATAACGGAAGGGGGGAATAATAATTAAATCGTACTTGCGGTTACATAATTCGCCGCTGGTAGAGCCCCGCCATTCCACCACCCTCCACCGTGCGTTTAATTAATTAATAGAGCCTACCTCCCTCCCACTCACTTTCTTCCCCTCTCACCTACATTCCCCCTTCTCTGGCTGGCGCCGGCCGCTTCCAGCAAAAACAGCTGGTCGCACTCAAATGAAGCGGCGAATTAATTTTGTGTTGTCTGCGGCGGCCAGCAAAAAGCCGAGAGAGCGAGGGGTGTCGGCGGTAGCGGTTTTTTTTCTTCGGGGATCCCTTCGCCCGTCCTGCAGCGCCCGATGTTTTGTCAGCGAGACTTCTCGCCACCCAGGCCCTATCGCCTCAGGGGGATTGGCGATCACGTCCCCTTCTAACATTTTATGACCCCTCCCCCTTTCACGAATTTGATTGCTGGCTGAGGAAGGTAGGTACATAATTTTCCCCTGCTACGTGCCGATCCACAGATAGCCCCGCTTTGAAAAGTCATTGCTTTTTTTCTTTTGGTACTCCATATTTCCTCACCGGATAAGCACTGCCTTCAAAATGTTCTATTAATTTTGCTTCCTCGAAGATTTTCTTATTGTTGTGCCCCACATTCCTGATTATACCAGCGTTAAGTTCTATTTCCGTATTTTCATCCAGGCAAGTTATTTTAGTCGTCAACCTACATCTGCGCAGGAATGCAGGGAAACCCTACTGCTATTATTATCTGAATTATCTTTGCGAATCATATTATTTAGTATTTCCAGGTTCTAATTCGAGACGCGTTCAGTGGCATATATATTAAAAATAATAATTGTTTTGTACACGCTAAATTTGATGGCGTCCTTCTAGCTGTAGGTAGTCTTAAGGACAGCTTAAACAGATAATAATCAGTTAGGTAGGTGTAGCTTACTGAAACTAATCGTTATCACCCTTACGTTATTTATAAAGCCTATCGTGCAATATAAAGCCTAAAGTTGACGAAAAATAGAAAGTAATAAACCTGGAATGCCTAGCTATAAAATAAAATAAATAATAATAAATAAAATAAAACTTTACTGTAGTTTTATTGAATATTGATTTCTATTCGAGAAGCATATCAGTTGTGGATTATTTTAATGATATGTTTTACTTTATATATTTTTATTACCCTAAGATTTTGTTAATATATTGTCGAATAAAGTTTCTAAATGTAATAGTTATCTATCGATGTAATGTATTGATCATGTTACATCTTAAAGAGGACTAAGATTTTACATCATGCGCCATTTTTTTTTTCGTGCATTTAAACTATTATTAAATTCACTTAATTCTAGTGAAATAGCTCCTTATAAATTTTATTATAAATTAAATTAAAATTATTTTTCTATTTGTTCCATCTAAAGGATCCCCCCCCCCCACTTCCACCGCCTTGCCCACTGCCCACAATCTGTACTGTTCTACTACGAAAATTGCAAACACTGGAGCATGCCACTCAAGTATTTAGCATTATTAGTAAGTGCACAATTGGCTGATAAAAATTCTCCTACTGAAAAGTCTTAGGCTTTATGAAATTTCAAAGGGTAATCGGATAAATGATCTGGTAGGTTTTTATTTATATATTTCCCTAAAATCGTTGCTTATGACCGATTGAAAATAAATAAAAACATTGAATTGAGAACAACACACTTTTTATTAAATCATTGTTTCACATATTCAGGAAATTCTTGTTGGAGACGCGCCCCAAAAGAGCCTCTCAAACGATACTGTGTAGTTTTCTCGCTTGGTAAATCCTCTTGGATACTTTATTTTCTTTCTTATTTCACTAATATGCACTGCCCTGCTTAGCTGGTAGCGTGGAGCCCTTAATCTTTGTCTTCTGTTTTTTTATTTAAATCCAAAGCAAATTGTGCGAATCTTTTTACCACCCTTCGTGGTAAAAGGTTTAGTTTATTATATTGTACCATACAACATAATAAACCTAAGGATATATTCCAGATTAAAAAATTTTTCTTTGAATTTTCCTCCATCATTAAGAATAACCAACTGCGATTTTTGGCAAATGCTTACTTTGTAGCATATACAGTACAGATGAAGCTGTATATACTTATATTTATGTACAAACTCTTGAATGAACTTCATTTATTTTATTTATGTATTGTGAATCAGAGAAATTTTTAATTATGCATGCACTTATCTTCACACATGCCTAGACTCCCGCAGTCCCATCCTCCCCCCCTCCCCAAAGAAAAATAACTAAAAAAACTTGGTGGATAGTTATCATCAACTAGTTGAATAAGTGCTCAAAGTCGATAGTTATTTAACAAAACCATCAATTTTCAGGATAACCGGCAAAAACTAAAGAAACTTTAAAAGAGAAACTCTAAACAATTTTGGAGTATTTTATTTTTCTGGTCCTGGCCGAAACTCTTGACTAAACTATGCATTGAACATCTAAAAATAAATGATTAAAATTCAACAAGTCGATTTATTTTTTTTAAATATAAGATTTGTAAAAGTGTACCTACCTAGACTACCTAGTCATGGAAATGTGAACTTAGGGACAGGACGTCCTCTCTCGTCTTTATGATAGGCAGCCCTGAAGATGGCTTACAATGTAAGCCGAAACGTTGGCAAATAATCTTTTTTAAGAAATGCACTTTTGTTAAATTTGTAAAACATTATGCTTCTATTAGTGTTAGTATTTTATAGATGTGATTAAACGAAATTATTTGTAATCTTATAAATGATGAAGAAAAAGAGACATATTTGTTTTAGACAATTCATTCTTAGTAAAATACATTTTAACATTGGTATGGTTAAGAAAAAATAAATAAATAAATATTACATGAATATAGGTATGTTTGGAAAAGTGGACGACATTGATTTCTCCATAGGCAATATTAGCTTTGCCATTTTCTTGTATTTACCCAGTGGAGTTGAAGGGGAAAGAGAATCTTGAGAAGGAAGAGGGTAGTTTTGTTACCTTGCTTGAGTTGGACTTTGTCCGAGAGAGATCCTCCCTTTCTAAATCGGATTTGCCCCTGTCCGCGGTGGACGGCGAGATCCAATAACTCTGAGAGGTATTGGACTCTTGGGTTCGAACCCCGCGGGCTCCTCCGCTATTGCATTAGACCGTTCTAAAGTGTCTTAGAAAAAGACAAAGCATAGAAGCGTACAAAAAAAAAAAAAAAGAAAAAAAATGTAGCTCCTCTTATTTCAGGTGTATTTGGTTTCTATTACATACATGCTTTCGTATTTTGTTATGTTACATGTCTCATATTATTCCAGTCCAACCAAACAGTAGTTATTGACAAATGGAATGTTTTTGACTTTATTAGTACAGAATTTCTGTTGGGGTTCGGTCAAGGTTGAGGAGGCAGCAAGAACCATGTGTGAAGAAACCCGTACACAAATAAATAATTCAATAATTTATAAGACCAACAAAAATTACCACAACCTTCACCGAACCCAAACAAAAATTCTGTACCTATTATTATTATTATCTCTACTGTCAAACACTCTCCATTTGTAGTTAGTTATTAACTGTTATTTTGAAAGAAATACCATGTAACTTGATACAATTTTTCTCTTTTACAGTTCATTTCTCTCTGTAAGAAATTTGTAATTTTATAAATCATACTTATATTCTTGAGAATATTAACTTATTTATATGATTTACACTCATAAACACGTATATATTCTTCTAATATTGATGTATAATTTAATTATTTGTATAATTTTTCTCTTTGAACGATTTAGGCTTCGAACGAATTTTAAATTATTAAGGTTAATTGTCACAGTTTTCTGTTTAGAAACCATGAATAAAATTTACTTTATTCTTTATTTAAAAGTGGCTTTTAAAATTTTCTAAAGATAGTATTGAAAATAAATCCCTAAATGCGAATATTTATGATTCTTATAATCGATTCTTAACTGAATCATTCAGAACTTAATAGTATAATTATAATAATTATAATTATGCGTGTATTGAGAATTATGCATTTCCAAATAGGGTGAACAATCCCTTATATAAGGGGTAAAAAAAGAGCTTCAGACCTGTCTATGGTCTGATATACCACTTACTATAATTAGTAGTATGGTAGCATACGATAATAACAAATTTATTCAGGCGAAACTTTCTTGTTTGTCCTATGCTTTGAATTTACTGAAGTTTTCTATAATTTAATATCTGAGTAATTGCTAACAAGTTTGATCTCTATGTCCATATTATTAGACTCAGAAAGTAGACAAAAAAAAATTATAACAACAACTAATAATTAAGAAGGATACATAAATGCAAATATATATATACATAAAAATAAAATTTTTGTTTGGTGTCATCATTATTTATGTAATTATNTAGGTTAGGCTCTCGCCAATGTAGAGGGAATTGAATGAGATACCTGGCGCGTCCTGGTAGCACAATTGGCAAGTGCACCGGCCCCCGGATAGCAGGTGATCCAGGTTTGATTCCTGGCTGGGACAGTTAGATTTTTTATTCTATTCCCTTTCACTAATTGTCTAAAGAATATATATTCACAAACTCGAGGTCGATATTGCTGTTAGAGTAATTATATACTTTTAACACTCCAATTCACCCCTTCGAGTTTATGGATGGAACTCTTATGTTCAAGTTCTTATAGTTTTAACTAACTATACAATATTTATCCCAAATTTAATCAAATTCGGTTCATCTGTTTCTGAGAAATTTTGTGTCCTGTTCAAGGAAATTTTTTTTATAATTTATTATATTTTATTTCGCGCTTCTTGAAACGTAAAACATCTCATTTTGAAAGGGAATAATAATTTTAATTTTTCTGGTCGAATATCAATTACAACAATCTAATAGTATATTTTCTATTAAAAAATAAATTTATAAAAGTAGACAAAGTTGGGAAACTCTGACGCATCAAAATTTAACCAATTAGTGAGAAAGGGAGGAATGTTGTTGATTGGAATAGGCCTAATTTAGCCAGCGGGAGCTAACGCAACTTGGCATAAGTGAGCCGGAAGACTTAATGTGCAGAATTTATGTGGTGGTGGAATGAAGAGGGCTGACTCCCTCCTTCCCCTAAATCATCTCCAATGGCGTCAGGTTCCCGCTTCTAGGGGATGCTAACGTTCCTTTACAGGAGGGGAGGTATTAAGAATCTCCCATGTACACAACTCTGGACACATGCTGATACATTAGGGCGGATCGCTCAACATTGATCACAGTTGTTTGCAGATTTCGTTCGATGCCAGACGACACAAAGTAGGTTTATTGTTCAAAGAAAGAGTCCGCCACGGGAAGAACTACTCAGCTTTGTAGGGTAACACGTAGAGCCAAATTCAATCGTCATCTTTATATTTGTTTGTATTATGAAAAGAAAAAACATGACGGAATTGATGCCCAATTTAATTTTCTAAAATAATTGTTTTTCTGCACTTTTTCAAAAGGTATATAATAATGATGAAGGATATTAAGGTTGATCTACTCTCCTATGTGCCTTAATGCCATCCTCAGAAGGATGTTAGCTGTTACCTTCTTTGTTCGTTTTGGTTTTTGAAAGTTGTTTTATTAATTTTTTCTTGTTGTATATCTACCTTATTGAAAGATGGAAAATCTGCTTAGTTTACGGGGCTTCGAAATATGATGAATCGGCCACTGAAAGTTTAAATGAAAAACATAACTATAACTATATAATGAATTCCTTATGGAATCTTTTAATAATTTTTGCTTTTATAAGAAACACTGTTTTATTTTTATAATTATGAAATGCCACGAAACAGTAATATATACGAAAGACAGTTCTCAAGAGATCGGCATTCAGCGTGCACTGGGAATGAAAATGGGCGGAGACTGAAATTCTGGGCCATTCGGTGCGTGAAATTGAGTCCGACATCGATAATTTAAAGGGCGAAATAAAGAAATTTTAACTGGTCTTGGGAAACTGGGTGAGGCTGGTAAAAGAGAGGGGAAAAAAAAGAAATTAACAACAGGGTGAGGGTTAGAATTGGTGAAATATAAGGGGGAGGGGGTTGTTACGCTTTTACCTGGATTTAGTGTATGGGGGGGGGGAGATCGTTCCCGTGGGGGCATTGGTACGTAAAATAGGGGCATAATGGAACGGTTGACAGAGGCCGATTATAACAAGGTCCACTCTACAAAGACTAATATTAAAATTATTTCCGTATTTCATCTGAAATCTGTCACCCTGCTTCTTCACGCTCCCCTACACTACCAGTTTCATTCTTTCTGCCGACGCTTTTAATATACCAATTCCACATTCCGTCTCCTTCCTTTTTTTTTAAGCCTCGTTTCGTCTTCGCTTCCCCTCCTCCAGGGATATTTCATTCCTTCGGCTGGGTCGTACGGAAAGGGAGCAGTGAGGGTAGTATTCTACGCCATGAGAGCTTTTTCTTAATTAACTTTATAACTGTTAGTAGCTGCCTGTCAGCTGGTTTTACATATTCTCACTGTCAGCATATTGTTTTTTGGTGTGTTTTTTTCGATTGATCGTATGTGTCAGAGATTCACATACCACCTTCTCTATTGCCTTTTTTTAAAATTAATTTTGTAATTTATTTTTATTATTATCAACTGACAATTTAATTTTTACTTCGTTACGACAGTTAAAGACGAGGGTCAGCTATTTTTCTTTGGAGGCCTTATAATGATCTCTTTAGTGAATGAACTTAACTCAAAATTGTTTTATCCGTAATTATTATTTGTATTTTAGTATATTTAATTCATGAACCACAAAATTTGCGCAAAGTATATAATTCAGACGTCTTACGTATTGCTCAGTTTGGCGCGATTGGTTAATATCCTTATTAATATGTGCACCGTGAAAAGCATATTTTATGAGAAACTTGTTGTCCTAAAAACAATTTGCTTTAAATTTTGTAAATTTTATTGATTTTCAAAAATTAAAATTCAAAAATTAAACTTTTCTATACATTCCAGTATTCCATTGGACCAGAACTAACCACACCAGTAAATCTAGGTACTGTTCAAATATAATTACGATATTTTGATATGGCTTACGATTGGTCCTGAAGCACTTTACTTGTGACCTCAATTGATGAATAAACTGCGAATACAAATTACTAATTCTAATTGTATCTCCTCTTCCTGAAGGGGGGGGGGGGGGGGCCCCC
>KZ808041.1:110027-120658 GCA_000696205.2 Oncopeltus fasciatus
TATAAATGTTTTTATTTATTATTATAATAATCGTGATAAACTAGTTACGTCCGTAAACGGAATCGTCTTTGTCCAGGTTAAGCAAAACTTATCTTTCACACTTGGGGATTTTGAATTGCATGAGACCCGAGTGTCTTAACACAGGTTATTTATTTATTTATTTGTTAATTTTTTTTTTTTTTCGAATTCGTAACTCAGTATTCTCCTGTTCATATATCACAAACTTTGATTTGAATTCGAGTCCAAATACTTTTCAGGGATCAATAATGATTACGGCCGAAATGTGGAGCCACCTACCTGCATTCTTATATTTTTTTAAATATTAGAATGCAAAATAAGATTTTATAATTCTACTTAAAAATTGTGTTTTAAATCTGTTATATTCTATGCATTTTTTCCTTTAATTATTACAAGATGTTAATGATTTTTTAATTTGGTGCATCTAAAAACCCATCTCGGTCGTAATTCGACATTGATAAAAGCCATTTATCTGTCTCTAATGAATAAAAATTGATATTTGAAATACCTAAATTGATTTCTGTAGTTATAAAATGGGTTTAAAATAAAATGTACTGTTAACCGTCTTAGTTATACCCACAGAAATTTTCTTCCTTATTATATATTGTTCAAAAAGAACTATTTAAAAACATAATTGTGGACCTTTGAAAAAGCTCAGGCGACTACTTTTGAACGCACTATATTTTGTACTATATAGGATCGCTGTAGAATTAAATACATTTTTAGAAAAATCCTGTCACAGTTCCAGCGTGAATGACTTAATTTCCCTTTGGTAAATTTGAGAAGAATCTCCATGTGGGGAGAGTTGTGTTTGTGTTTGTAGGGGTTGGAAAAGGTCTCCACCTCGATGGAAGGTGCTTTGTGGCTGTGCTGTGGCGTACTGAATCAACGCACTGCAGTGTTGTACAAGCCTTCATCAGCAGGCATCTCTCTCTAATTGCTACTGTCTGTTAATGCTCTCCTTCTTCTAGACGCGGCAAGCGCGGTGCCTCTATTAACGTTGATACTCCAAGGGCGGGGCTTTGCAATGTCTGTCCTCTAACATCCCTTACAGTGCATATGGCGAAAGAGAGAGAGAGAGAGAGAGAGAGAGGTTTTATCACCTGCCTTCTATTATCATATAACTGATTATATAAGTATGGTGTATGATGGAATGTTGTTCACCTCATTTTTCAATGATAAAGATGTTTATTTACCTTACAAATAAGATATAATATGCATCGTACTGTCATATATAGGGATTTTGAGTTTTAAGCTCTTTTGCTTACTGTATCGTCCATGCTGAGTTCCTCTCACTTATTTGAACGATAATTACATCATACATTACAATACCCATTAGGGTATGGATTGGATGTTATTTTCTTATACTTCTTAGATAATGAAAGCCTGTATTGTGTCAATCTTGATGTAAATAAATGGGGAGGAAGGCGGTCGGTCCTGGCTTAGGGGACTAGACTCCTAAGCCAAAGGTTCCAGGTTCAATACTCACTATTCACGGTTATTGTTTTCTTTCTGTGTTTCTGTTTTTAATGACTCAATCCTCTGAGTGTCCTTATGACCATCGACAAGAAAAAAAACAGTCTTCCAACAATATTGTATTGTAAATAAATGTTCAGTTCATAAATACTGGAGTGTTTTTATTTGGAGAGATCTCCCCAGACATCACTATCGCCCTGATGATAACTTACAAGTTAAGTCGAAACGTCGGCAATAATAAAATAATTACCCAACAATTTTGGAGTATTTTATTTTTCTGGTCCTGGCCGAAACTCTTGACTAATTTCTCCAGCATAATACTCCAACTATACTTATATATATATATTAGTATTTTATAGATGTGATTAAACGAAATTATTTGTAATCTTATAAATGATGAAGAAAAAGAGACATATTTGTTTTAGACAATTCATTCTTAGTAAAATACATTTTAACATTGGTATGGTTAAGAAAAAATAAATAAATAAATATTACATGAATATAGGTATGTTTGGAAAAGTGGACGACATTGATTTCTCCATAGGCAATATTAGCTTTGCCATTTTCTTGTATTTACCCAGTGGAGTTGAAGGGGAAAGAGAATCTTGAGAAGGAAGAGGGTAGTTTTGTTACCTTGCTTGAGTTGGACTTTGTCCGAGAGAGATCCTCCCTTTCTAAATCGGATTTGCCCCTGTCCGCGGTGGACGGCGAGATCCAATAACTCTGAGAGGTATTGGACTCTTGGGTTCGAACCCCGCGGGCTCCTCCGCTATTGCATTAGACCGTTCTAAAGTGTCTTAGAAAAAGACAAAGCATAGAAGCGTACAAAAAAAAAAAAAAAGAAAAAAAATGTAGCTCCTCTTATTTCAGNATATATATAATATATATATAAAAGTTGTTTGGCAGATTGTTGTATAGATCTATTTTTCTATTAGATTGGCTCATTAATTTTTTCGGCATAAGTGGTTGTGTGTCTAGTTCCCTGGTCAAGGCACGTTGTTGAGGTCTGCTCAGTTGAATGCTAGTGAGAGACGCAGCCCTCTCCTATTGGCTAGTACCTGTTGACGGCGTAGAACCGGCCACTCCCACTTCACCCCACCAGCCTTCCAGAAGAAGATTCCTTTTATTATCATCCCCTCTCTGTTGGCAGCCATTGTCCCCTAATGGAGCCGCCACTTCCAGCCGTTATGAGCCTCACCTTTGTCCTCCAGCCGCCCACCACATGTTGTCTAATCAACTCCCTTCTTCCTCCTTCAATCGTCTCCGAGCTCTCATACCTCCTTCCTTGAGGACACCTCCTACTGCTTCCAGGGGAAATAGGATTTCCTCTCCAGGTGCCCCTCTCGGACTGTGATTGAGGCTCAAAGACTTAGAATGCCTTAGGCTTAACTTGGGAATCGTTAAATTTCAAGTGTGGTGAATTACACTTTCTTTTGTTCTTCTTCAAAAGGATATATGTAATTTGCCGGCGCTACTTTCAAATTAAAATTAGTTGTTTCTAAAGCAGGATCAGAAACAAATATATACTATTGTATTTTTTATTTTTTTAAAAATATAAAGGGTTGTCTGGATTCTCTTATATTTTATTTATGCCTATTTTATTATAGCAATACCCTCTTCCGTTAGGAAGTTATTCTAGATTTCTATCTGTATTACCACTTGCTGTTCTTTGTTATTTTACGTATCATAGAATTGATAAATAGTCAATTATTATGGTTTCCATTTTTAGCAGACCTCCTGCACAAATTTTGGGGAGAATGATGAAAGATTAAATTTGAGTGTCATAATTTAGACATAATGTTGCTTTCTTATTCTGCAATTTAACAGAAAACTTACATTATTCTGATATTGGTATTCTAAAAGTCCAATATTAGGTACTTCTATATTCTGAAGTGTTATTATTTCATATATTCAATATAAGTTGTGAACAAGATAAGAACCCCTCTCACCTTTGTTCCACTGTAAATGAATAACGATAGTTTCAAGATATATTAGTGAAGATCTTTTAATTCATATAGAACGAAGCACTTCCTACTGAAGACTCTAGGTCGAAAATATACCTACTCGCGAGTACTGATGGGTAGAAAATTCATACCAATGAAACGAAGATCCGAAAGTTTTATTTACTTCAGCAAAAATTACCAGCAATTAGAAGATATGGAGCCCGTCATTTATTTTGGTAGGTATTTTAACATCGTTCAAGTTAGTTAACTTAACTCCGATCTTAACTTAGGATCTTAATCCGAAGGTGCCGAGATCAAGTAACTAAATCGGAAATCAGTCATAGTATTGCAGTCCCTTTGGCAAAGGATTATAAAGGATCTGTAGGTCTGATGACGCAAGAAGTAGTTGCAGAAGTATTCGTGCCCTCTTTTTGTTTATAATAACAATTTTTGGATTTTGCACATGCGCCATATGTTCCTTTTGGTGGCTACATTCAGATGGCAGAAACGAAAGCGGATTTACTCCAAGCTACCCTTAACTGAAGGTAGAGCAGAAGGTCTACATATGTAATAGGTAGCTCCACTCGCACGTATCGGCGGGAGGTGGCGAGAGGGAAGATAAAGAAATAGAAACAGGAGTGGGTTTTCTGTAGGGGTGTGACGCAGGGCTCTTCTGCTCCTTACATACTAAAGAGGGCAGGCATACCGCGGAATAACAACGGGAATTAACGTATTCTATATACCTTTGCCTCTACGCCATCTTGGATAACCTCCCACTTAGCAATCTGAAGACCAAGATCATTTCAGTTCCATGTGTCCTGGAAAGCAGATAACATTACCTTTAAAGTAACAATACATACATTGAAGAAGTCCGAAAAACTCATGGAAATTATAATTTCCAGCTAGCTAAAAAAAAAAAAAAAAAACACTTCTGGACTTTTTTGATGGCATGCATTTATACATTATCGTTATAACTCATTTTTAATATTTTAAGGTTTTTATAAATAATTGATTTAGTTACGGAGGAAATTCATTGGATTCCAAACAAAATTCAAATTTCAGATTGACTGTCTTATCACGGGGAGAAATAAAGAAATTAAGTTCTTCTCCCTCCGAGCTTCTTAATTTGCAATTATCACAGAGAGACAAAAAAATTAAACTTCACCGCAGGTACTTTTGATTAACTTTGTAAACTAGTTTGCCAAATAGGAAATTATACAATTAAATACATTGAATACGTTGAGTGAAGGAAAAATATTTTGTATAAATTATATTCGATTTCTTAACTATAATATTTCATTTTATCTTATAAACAATATTCATGATAAGATATAAATTGGCAACTCCTAAAAAAAATTGAGATTAGAACAAATACTGTTATGAAATGCAAGTAATAGAGTGCTTCAGAGAAAAAAAAGAAAGAAAATTAATTGGAGTTTGATATGCCTTACATAAGTGATTACGAGTACTATTTTTTTTTCTTTTAGTTCCAGTAGGTCAATATTAATATTTTATTTAAAAATATATTTTGCTCTACTAGTTTAGCGTTTAAAATTGGCACCTCCTTNTATAAAAGTTGTTTGGCAGATTGTTGTATAGATCTATTTTTCTATTAGATTGGCTCATTAATTTTTTCGGCATAAGTGGTTGTGTGTCTAGTTCCCTGGTCAAGGCACGTTGTTGAGGTCTGCTCAGTTGAATGCTAGTGAGAGACGCAGCCCTCTCCTATTGGCTAGTACCTGTTGACGGCGTAGAACCGGCCACTCCCACTTCACCCCACCAGCCTTCCAGAAGAAGATTCCTTTTATTATCATCCCCTCTCTGTTGGCAGCCATTGTCCCCTAATGGAGCCGCCACTTCCAGCCGTTATGAGCCTCACCTTTGTCCTCCAGCCGCCCACCACATGTTGTCTAATCAACTCCCTTCTTCCTCCTTCAATCGTCTCCGAGCTCTCATACCTCCTTCCTTGAGGACACCTCCTACTGCTTCCAGGGGAAATAGGATTTCCTCTCCAGGTGCCCCTCTCGGACTGTGATTGAGGCTCAAAGACTTAGAATGCCTTAGGCTTAACTTGGGAATCGTTAAATTTCAAGTGTGGTGAATTACACTTTCTTTTGTTCTTCTTCAAAAGGATATATGTAATTTGCCGGCGCTACTTTCAAATTAAAATTAGTTGTTTCTAAAGCAGGATCAGAAACAAATATATACTATTGTATTTTTTATTTTTTTAAAAATATAAAGGGTTGTCTGGATTCTCTTATATTTTATTTATGCCTATTTTATTATAGCAATACCCTCTTCCGTTAGGAAGTTATTCTAGATTTCTATCTGTATTACCACTTGCTGTTCTTTGTTATTTTACGTATCATAGAATTGATAAATAGTCAATTATTATGGTTTCCATTTTTAGCAGACCTCCTGCACAAATTTTGGGGAGAATGATGAAAGATTAAATTTGAGTGTCATAATTTAGACATAATGTTGCTTTCTTATTCTGCAATTTAACAGAAAACTTACATTATTCTGATATTGGTATTCTAAAAGTCCAATATTAGGTACTTCTATATTCTGAAGTGTTATTATTTCATATATTCAATATAAGTTGTGAACAAGATAAGAACCCCTCTCACCTTTGTTCCACTGTAAATGAATAACGATAGTTTCAAGATATATTAGTGAAGATCTTTTAATTCATATAGAACGAAGCACTTCCTACTGAAGACTCTAGGTCGAAAATATACCTACTCGCGAGTACTGATGGGTAGAAAATTCATACCAATGAAACGAAGATCCGAAAGTTTTATTTACTTCAGCAAAAATTACCAGCAATTAGAAGATATGGAGCCCGTCATTTATTTTGGTAGGTATTTTAACATCGTTCAAGTTAGTTAACTTAACTCCGATCTTAACTTAGGATCTTAATCCGAAGGTGCCGAGATCAAGTAACTAAATCGGAAATCAGTCATAGTATTGCAGTCCCTTTGGCAAAGGATTATAAAGGATCTGTAGNCTTCCGGGTTGGACCGTGTCAAATTGTTGTTATTTTCCGAGCTTTCGCACATCATGTGATGGCTTCTTCAGGGCTGAAAAGAGAATGAGAGTTGTGTACTCGTTATGTACTCTTATATATGTCCATCATTAATGAAACGTGATAAATCTACTCAGGTTTAGCGGGTCAAGCGTGACGGGCTTTTTCAAACGAATCATGAATTACCTGCAGAGTTAACAGAGCCTGGAAGTAAGCATCAAGTTCCGTTAGAGCGAACATCCCATCCTTTGCATTTGTAGTACATAACGCGGGACGTTCTCGTGAAAGGCTTTGAAAATAACGGAGTAGGGAGCGGAACCTGCAGGGATACGATCCGAGAGGCGATAACGCTAGTGGCTTTATAAATTCTAAATGTACCAGATTGTGGGAGGGCGAGGGGGGGAATGAAATCCTAGGACGTGGTTAGAAGCAAGCAGAGCCGCATTGGTGAGGTGTACTGGGGGTTTTCATTACCTAAGTGCTTCACTCGTGAACGCTGTAAAAGGGCCACTGATGTGATGGAACCAGACTCGATGCCATTTTCATCCACTGCCTTCCTCATTACAGATTTCATTAAATATATAAACGTGTGTGTGCTTTATACATAGAATTTATACATTGCTGTTCCTTATTGTCTTATCCTTGCGGGGGGCTTATGTTATGTCTTGGCTTGGTGCTCCTTCTTCTTTAGCCATGATACGGCTGTTGCAATTATTCAGTTTGCTTATTATGAGTAAATTATGTTGATTTCGTTACGATGTTTTACAGATTTAGATATTGAAAAATGAAATTTTTTTTTTTTTTTTTATGTCGAGGAAATATTTATATTTACTCATTAATTTCTTCACATATTCTTTTAAGTTAATATAATTTTTAGTTGACCTTATAAATTGTTAATTATGTCATTTAGCTTTAAACTAGTTACTGGTTGGTTTAATGGAGGCTTTCATCTCCGAAATGAGGTATTCATAATGTTAAAATAACGTATCTTTTATTTTTATTTATTTATTAGTTAGTAGAGTCAGTAGATTCGATTGTTATCTGTTAAAAGTAGGTCTACTTAATAGTTGTCATAAATTATTTTCAATTTATTTCGATATTTAATTATTATTGACCCGAATCCCATCACAATAACAATAATTAAATACAGTAAGTTTTAATTACAAATGTTATACTATATAAATGTTATAAAATTACGGTTTATAACCTAAGCTATTAATATTTTTGTCGCTAATAATACCTTTGAATATAACAAAAATATTAAAATTTAAATTTTGTTCTTCCTCTACCCCCCCCCCCATCCCTCATTACGAATGATTTCAGCCACTAACGAAATCAACCAATGGTTTTCAAAGTCATTTTAAATTGAGTATTCAGTTGAAGAGATGATAGTTCTCGGTTAGGATATCCCCCCCTATATATATAGATAGATAGAAAGACATGTATAGAAAACTATTTCAGTTTATAGAGTATTACATAACATTTCCTCTCGTTTTCAAAAACTCAAATGAAATTTCTCCACATCAGACTTAACCTATTAGAGGCTCTTCTCATATTTCCCTTAAAGAATCGAGATAGCCAGATTGGTACTATGGTACTAACAAAAATTTTTCCCCCCTTTTCTGTTTCAACTTCACAGAAGCAAAAATATGTCCCGTCAAGATTTTCTCAATCAATATTATAAATATTTGCGTGCCCGGGCGTGTGTGAATCTATTCTATTCCAGTATTTACTTTTTCTAACAAATAAATTAATTTAGTAATTATCTCATTTTGAAGGATTAAAATATTTATAACTTTAAGACCGTTAAGTATCACAAAACAATTGTTGTTATCTACAAGTTTAGTTTTTGTCGCATTTTCTTTATTTATATATTAACAATTTTAAGTTTTATAGAATTTGTCGTCATTGTATTGAGCAAGCTTTTACTTGTAGGACTCTGAACTAAAACTCGAATAATGTGATGCAGTTCAAACCTCGAGAGTGATTTGCGGAAAACTTTGAGAACCATATGCTTCACTGAACAGTCACGGGAAATCCGTCGGTTCGCACAGTTCCTGCTTGACCTACTGAATCGAGTCCAATCTTGGAAGAAGTGTTAAGAGCGGGCGATGGGCGATCGCGAGGAATCCGGCGCCGGTGTATGTACCCCGGAGGTATGTTAATGTCCCTTACGTGACTGGTAATCTGCTTAACGAGCGGTTCACGTGAGCCGGATCGATTCGTCAGCCGTGCGGTAGTCGTCAGCGCCGGGACCGCTCAACCACAAGTACCTCAGAGACCGCTCCATCGGCGCTCTGGGCTCACATTAGCCCCTGCAGGAAAACTCTCTTCTTCCGGGGGCGAGACATCTTCCCCGCGAAGAGTGGTAGCATAACGAAAATATTTGACATTAGAGGTGGCTCAAAGATGCTCTTAGTCGTTTAGTTTGAACTTCATTAAAGAGGTTATACACACTGAACAGAATGTGATGCAAGTGGAGTTTTAAATGGTGGCTGAAGTGCTCGAATGAATCCGTCCAACGGAGGCTAGCTAAAATAATCAGATTTCCCTTGCAAAACAACTCTTATTTAATAAATGGGATCTAACAGTTATTTTATTATATAAAAACATGGAAGGAATATCTTCCTTGTTATTTTAATTCTAGAAAAGTTTATAGAACATAGTGGGTATTAAATGTAATTTTCTAGCTTAATTTGAATCATACATGAAGCTAGAAATATTTTTCTAGCTTAATTAATAAGGAAATTAATAATGAAATGTGGGATTACATTACCACAATTATCATCAAGATTTCCAATTTTTTTAACGTTCATAATACATACTTTTTTTAAAAGTAGAAATGCTAGTTTAAGGAAGCAATTCATGAATTTAACTGCGATGGGTGAGCGCTTCTTCCACTCTCACATCCAGGATCGTTCTTTGTTCTGTGCGGCTTATAATATACAGAGCTCGTTATGTATTTACCGTTTCTTCTTCCGGGTTGGACCGTGTCAAATTGTTGTTATTTTCCGAGCTTTCGCACATCATGTGATGGCTTCTTCAGGGCTGAAAAGAGAATGAGAGTTGTGTACTCGTTATGTACTCTTATATATGTCCATCATTAATGAAACGTGATAAATCTACTCAGGTTTAGCGGGTCAAGCGTGACGGGCTTTTTCAAACGAATCATGAATTACCTGCAGAGTTAACAGAGCCTGGAAGTAAGCATCAAGTTCCGTTAGAGCGAACATCCCATCCTTTGCATTTGTAGTACATAACGCGGGACGTTCTCGTGAAAGGCTTTGAAAATAACGGAGTAGGGAGCGGAACCTGCAGGGATACGATCCGAGAGGCGATAACGCTAGTGGCTTTATAAATTCTAAATGTACCAGATTGTGGGAGGGCGAGGGGGGGAATGAAATCCTAGGACGTGGTTAGAAGCAAGCAGAGCCGCATTGGTGAGGTGTACTGGGGGTTTTCATTACCTAAGTGCTTCACTCGTGAACGCTGTAAAAGGGCCACTGATGTGATGGAACCAGACTCGATGCCATTTTCATCCACTGCCTTCCTCATTACAGATTTCATTAAATATATAAACGTGTGTGTGCTTTATACATAGAATTTATACATTGCTGTTCCTTATTGTCTTATCCTTGCGGGGGGCTTATGTTATGTCTTGGCTTGGTGCTCCTTCTTCTTTAGCCATGATACGGCTGTTGCAATTATTCAGTTTGCTTATTATGAGTAAATTATGTTGATTTCGTTACGATGTTTTACAGATTTAGATATTGAAAAATGAAATTTTTTTTTTTTTTTTTATGTCGAGGAAATATTTATATTTACTCATTAATTTCTTCACATATTCTTTTAAGTTAATATAATTTTTAGTTGACCTTATAAATTGTTAATTATGTCATTTAGCTTTAAACTAGTTACTGGTTGGTTTAATGGAGGCTTTCATCTCCGAAATGAGGTATTCATAATGTTAAAATAACGTATCTTTTATTTTTATTTATTTATTAGTTAGTAGAGTCAGTAGATTCGATTGTTATCTGTTAAAAGTAGGTCTACTTAATAGTTGTCATAAATTATTTTCAATTTATTTCGATATTTAATTATTATTGACCCGAATCCCATCACAATAACAATAATTAAATACAGTAAGTTTTAATTACAAATGTTAT